>VYZW01006423.1:2378-19850 GCA_013401315.1 Balaeniceps rex | reverse complement strand
GAAGTGATCTTTGATCACTGCCAATAACTTCTATATTTATCATTTAACTCAAGGGGAAACAGCATGCTCTACAAGCCACCGATCCCAGTCCCTGTGCACAGGCCTTTGAGATGAGCACAGCGGTGACTTCATCCAAGTGCAGAAATCCATCAGTAAAGGTTAGACTGCAGCTTAGTGTCTAAAGGTGAAGTTTCTTTTCAGGTTTCTGATTCTACTTTTCTCTCTCTCTGTTTCCTAAACCTGATAAAGCAACAACCTGTTTGACCAAAATAAAGTAAAATATAAGAGAAAAGAAAAATAAATCACTCATAAAAATCAGAATCAGAGAAAGTGTGATATAGTAGTAATTTAATAGATTTTCATAGCAAACCAGTGGTTATGTAGTATTTCACTCTATAGACAATGTTTTAAATGTCAGGATCCTTGATTATAAATTTTTATTTTGTGTTTTGTGTAAGAATACATTATTGGTATTTACCCAATAAATAGTCAGGTCATATTTGGAGAAGGAAGTGTACTGCTTTTACTGGAAAAATTCCCAAAATACACTGAACTCACAGTGCAGATTTTATTCTCCTACTGGCAATGTTGACAAAGGCTTAGGATGTGTTTTCATTTAATTCTTCATTTCTGCTAGTGTGTTTTGACCATAAAAGCATATTACCTCTTCAAATGAATAATTGTCCCACAGACTACACAGTGTTATTGTGGTTCAGAAAGTTGACATAACACGAGGAATCAAACTTGAAGCACAGGACAGTTGTAGGCAGCAAAACATAACAATTTTTGATGATACAGTTTATGGAAACAGTGTTCTAAAGTAACAAAACTAGAACCTTCATTAGAGTGAATGGAAGCCCATGACAGGCTGCCCAGTCCTGGTCCTTCAACAAGGAGGCGTTCTCGGAGCTCTGCTGAATCCTTAGCAAACAAGATTTCTGTGCAAGCATTGAACAGTTCTCTTTTGTTCTGTACTGATGTTAGTCTGGCTCACTGCGGTATAAGATGAAAAGTTTTTGTAGGGAAATACCTGGAAATAATTATAAAGATTGGTCAAGGGTACTAAACCACTAATTTCCACAGATACTTTAACAGCTTCTCATTTTTTCTTGTAATTTATACCTTGTGATGTGCTTTAGAGGTAGAATAGTGCTTAATTTAAGGAAATTAATCTGAAGGAGGTGACTTTTGCTGTCTGATTCATACACATTGTGTAGGAAGGGTAGGGTAAGACAAATCATATTTTTCTGAGTAATTATATTAATTTTTCAGTTGGAATAAACCTTGGAAAGCAGATGTTTTACTTGATGATTGCCTTTCTGGGTGAATGTTTTTCTTAGTACTAGATACAAAGGTTCATTTGTGCAATCAAGTTTTAAGCTTGGAGTTGTACTGTATCATAAGTCTTGTTTGTGTCTGAGAATAATTTGCTATAATAAATCTTGCTGAAGCTGTGCATTTGAAGAAATAATCTGGGCCATTTAAGTCTTGTTTGCAATAAGAAACTGCACCGGTTCAGAGATTTTTCTGGAGGATGCGCTTACCTTGATAAGCTTTTTCATGAGTATATCATATTCCTTATTTCTCTGGCAGCCCCCTCTATCAGCTGTATGTGAAAGGGAGCATTGTCCACCCGACACTCATGTTGTTCTGCCTTCTCTGAAACCACATGAGAAATCTCCATTAGGATTTTCTGCAATCTTACACAGCGCAGTAGGCCAAACTATAATCTGGGCTCTGTTCTGCAGTCCAGCCTGGCTCAGAAGTCCCCTTTGACCTCCTCCCTCGCAGTTATACACATCTTCCTTCCTTCCCCTTTCTTTCCTTTTCTTTTCACACTGCAGCAGTTGAAGTGCCAGACCCTGCAAACTGATAAGATAAGAACCACATGGTGCATTGCCATAAGCCAGGGGTCCCTACTGGGTCCACTGACGCACGCAGTCCTCCCCTGATGTCAAACAGCTGATAAGTAGCACCTTGGCTCTGGTCCCAAACCTCTGTGCCAAGAGGGAAAAAAAGGCTCTTTGTCTGAAAAACGCAGCTCTGTTGAGATATTTTTTTAACATCTTGCTGCTTTTCTTGAATTCAGGCCAGAGTTCTGTCTGTTTAAACTATTTAGTATTATTTCTGAATTGTTTGGCAAGAATAGATGTCCGCTCAAAAAAGTGTGTTTAATTCATCATGCGTGATGTATATTTGACTGTACTTGCAGCGTCAGACACACAATACAGTGTGTAGTGTTTATAAAGCATGATAGCCAAGCCCAAGTTACAATGCTGTTTAAGGCTATATGAAGCATGCTTTTCAAGAACCTAATATCTTACCATGGAGCAGAACAACAACAACAACAAAAATTACAAATTTAAAACTACATTTATGGTTAAAAAAAAAAAAGTTAGCTGTCAAAATGATTCCATAATAAATATAGTATTCTCTGGAGTCGTCCACCTTTTTTATTGTTTCTGTTCACCTTTATAGCTCTTATTGTTTGACCTTCTGTTTTAAATTGTAGTTTTAGTACTTAAGGTTTTGAAAGATGTGCTCATGCTTTAAAAGTATTATATTTTCTCTTGTTAATTTTTCTTAACAAAATAACTTTTGGCTGAATATTGCAGAATGTTAAAACCTTTAGAAATAAGACGGGGTCATTAGCTTACATGACTTCGAAGCTTTAAGCATTGTAGTATTTTTAAGATAGGAAATTGAACATGTTTCATAATCACATGCTTATTTTTGTATATTTATATAAACCTTTTGTTTGAAAATGTCACATTCATCTATCTATAAATGTTTCAAAACTTGCATTGTTATTTGCAATTTTTATGTGTATGTTCATTTTTTCACACTTCAGTGTACTTGCAGATGTATTTATAGGAATATACAGTGACAATTTTATTTTACGCATTTTATTGTCCGAAACGGACATGCCAAAATGACCCAATTAATCACAGGTCTCAAAGGCTTGGGTAGCCACTGCAGTGGCTACTGTTGTTGAAGCCCCTCTAAGGCTGTTAGAGGTAGCCTTGAAGTGTTGCTGCTGCGTGTAGTGAAGCAGTGGCAGAATGGCACTAACATGGTTACCCTGGGCTAGCGATTCAAACCCTTATCCAAAGCTGTTTGGGAAGCTTCATGGTCTAAGGGAATACCTCATACAACTGTTGGGGCTCTACTTTTAGTGCTACCTGAACTGAAGATGGTATGTCTGTACGTTGTGAAGTGCAGGGTTGATGCTAACTTTGTCATTTTTGGTGATGATAAAGGGAACATCAGTGTATGTGGTATATGTGCCATCTTACAGGTATTATATAGAAGTTATTAAAATATTTGGACTCATTTTGGGTTACTTTGTTTATAAAGCCATATATCTTATAAAGCCATTTGTAGAACTTCATCCATTTATCATAGACCAAAAATTGCCTGAGAAGTGTGTGTGTGTCTGTCTGTCCGTGTATGTTTAAAATGGCAAACGTGAAAGTCTGCTGCAAAACGGCTTTTCACAATTGCAGGATGATGCTATCTCTCAGTGCTGCTCAAAGTACTGTTTTGGGTATCTCAAAATATAACTTCTCTTGGGGCTGGCACTCCCCTGGCTATGTAGGCAATGCTTGCAAAATTCAGCTGAATTTCTATTCAGGAAGAGCTTGCAGGATTAGTGCCTCAGTGGCTCTGAGTTGGATTGGATGCACAGCGTTTAAGTCTAAAACACAAACATGCTTAATTTCTGTAAGTATTTGATGCATAGGTGTGTTAGAAATTATACGACTTTATATTATTAGTAGTTTATGCAGTCTCTTATTAAGATCGAAATTCTTGATACAATATTATTTGTTGTGAAAGACCATGTTACTTCCCAAGTACGTAGTTGTTTTAAGAGATATCGAAATCATCCTGAAGTGAAATTGGGCATCGAGTGATCCATTATGTATTTTTTTAATTGCATAAGAAGTCAGAATGAATAGAGTGTGGTTTAAATTATGTGCAACTCTGACTTTTCAAGGAATTATTATTTAGAAATAAATTATGCAGTGAATTCATCAAGACACAGTGTTTTTCTCCCATCTCCCTTCCTCTCTCACATTTGGTAGTGGGCATTATTTCTTGATTGTATGGGAGGGTTTCTCTTAGCTCTCTTCCCCTTCTCAATCTCATTGTTGTATCCTTGTTTCTCAAGATAAAGTCTACGAAAAGTGTTTTGTGGGTCCTCTTTATGGGAAAGAAGGGAGAGGTATTCCCTTAGTCCTCTACTGCTTCTGGTTTCTAGAGACTGCATTCACTGTAGAATCCAAGAGAATACTCAAGAGAATATGTTATGAAGCGTGCCTTAAAAGGCTAGTATGAGTTAACTATTGCCTACAAAAATAAAATAAAAAGAGAGATCCAAATATTGTACCCATGCCTGTATATTTTCACAATTGTCACGTTTAGAGAGAGCCTTTCTCTGACAAATCTTTTCTTCTGCTTAAACTTTGCAAGAGGAAGTACAGATAGATACTGTAATTAATAGAGGCCAAATTTCACCATCCAACTTCAGTAGGATGATGTTTCACCCTAGGGATTCAAGATTGATTATCCCCAGATAATTTTGGAAAGAATTATGATTATTGTTTTGAAGTCAAAAACATTTCATGAGTGCTCAGTGGGAAGCTATCATACATAGTATTAATTTCCTATGTAATGTGACTGAATACTTTATACTCACGAAATGTTAATGTTTATAAAATAAAAAATAACTTAAATTCTCATTTTATCAGTTAGCATCTTTTTAATAATAGCATGAAAAGATAATAGTGTTTTAATGTGAGTAATTATATAATTTTGGTCCTTTAGCAATTTGGAGGCTGAAAAGGGTTTCATTATATTCAGCAGCATGATCTCTTTGTCTTTAAGGGAAGCACCAGGCTCTGTACTCTTCTTTTGCTTTTGCTATAATGATTTTTGTATTGCTTATGTTACTTAAAATTCATGAAATAATTTTCTTCTGAGTAAAAGTAACTTTAAAACAGACACTGAATCTCACTGATCAAACCCCTTTTAGAGTAACTCAGTTTTTTAAAAAGACGGGGTTTTGTGTGAAGGGTGGCTTAGTAATATATTTGTGACATTCTAGATGTTTTATAATCTTAATACAGGACATAGAGCATGACATGAAAGAAGAAAGATGAAAGTTACGTTATGCAGAGTAACTGGAAAAATGTAGCACTCTTCAACAAAAGGAAAAAAAAAAAGTCAGAAATGGTGAGATGTTTGTTTTACATGAGCTGTAACTCATTTTACGCCAAGATGTTCCTTAGGAAAAGCCTGGCCATTAGAGCCAGAGGGAAGTTATAAATGAAGTGAGTACTTAAGGCTGAGCTGTAGGAAGGTTCACTATGACTGAACATTTTATACAGCTGTATTAACAGTGCATAGTAGGAACATAGCAGGCAAGGAACATTTCTGGAAGTTAGATGCAGCCTAAGCAGTAGGATTTGATGAAATTCTTCTTGATCTCTTTCTCTGAGGCTCTAATTCTGTGGGGGCTGCCCTTTCCCTCCCAGCCTGTATGGGGTTTTGTTTGCCTGCTGCTGCTTCTTTCTCCCAGAGCAAGCACTGCGTGCCTGCGCCTGTGCCCGGGTGTGCTGTATTACCATCCTGGGCAGTGAGAAGAGCTGCTTCCTGTGAGGCAGTAAGTTTGCAGCACGGCAACTGGGAATGGGACGTACCTTTTCCCCCTATGCCCTTGTGTGCTTCCTCTGTGCCTCTGAGAGGCAGTCCCAAATTCTCATCGGACATTCAGAAGGGATACAAATAATAGCTGTCCATCATTACTGTATGACGTGTATGTGGTAGTGGACTCTGATGGTAAACTGAACATTTTGTGTGCCCTTTTTTGCTCTCCTCCTTCCTCCTCCTATACCATTTCAGGCTTTTCTGCTGCTTAGTTTGAGAACTTTATCTCAACTTTAATGCCATTTTAAAGACTATTCTGTGTGTGAAACAAGTGAAACAGGGAACTCTCAAATTATTATCATGGGATTACTTTACAAAGTGAACAATGTTACTCAAAGAATAATTATTAGTCATTTGCTCTTGACCTTGACAGCACATGCGAACCTTTTCTTGGGCTACATATATTTCTTATCTTTCATGGAAGAGGGTACAAAACATAAGGGTACATGTACAAAAATCAGTGGATGCCTCCAAGCAAGAGAGAAGTTGTGAAGAAGGTTTATCATTCAAAAATCTTGATAAACTGGAGTAGTGATCTGTAATGAACCAAAAAAAGTATGATAAATAATGATAAATACAGCATATGCAAATGTAAAATCAGAAATAGGTAGGTATAAGTACTGCAGAATCAGATGCAGGGATAGTAACGGATAGCAAAACGAGTAAGTCAACAAAGCATGGCAAAAGTTTTATTAATGCAAACATTACAAGAGACGTGAAAAAACAATTCACCTCTCTTCACCACTGGTGAGGCTGTAGCCAAAGTAA
Source organism: Balaeniceps rex (assembly GCA_013401315.1). Classification (NCBI taxonomy): domain Eukaryota; kingdom Metazoa; phylum Chordata; class Aves; order Pelecaniformes; family Balaenicipitidae; genus Balaeniceps; species Balaeniceps rex. The sequence continues at coordinate 13,373 of VYZW01006423.1, read as the reverse complement.
CATGCGTATGTTGGAAGACCAAGCTCTGGGGATACAAACAAGTTAGAATCCAAAAGAAAGCAACAGAACTTGTAAGAGATTTAGAAAACATAATAAATTTTGATCCATCTGGAAAAGAGAAGATGGATTGAAGAGGGCGATATAGAATATAGCGGTCAGTTTGAGAGAACGTGGTACGTGAAGTAAGTTTATCATAGGAGGTCATGATATCACAAGAGAAAACATCAGGGAGATTCTGACTAAATAGTAAGAAATACATTGACAGTAAACCAATATAAACTGGAATGCTACCGTAGACTTTTAGGAACAGCTCTCAAATGATATCTGAGAAGGGATACACTTAATCAAGATCAAATAAGTACTTTTCAGAGCAGAGAGAGAGACTTAGAATATGAGAGAATCTCTTTGTTTCTGTTCTGTTTACTGTGTAATTGAGTTCTTTTTTCGATCACCTCTTTTGTGTAACTTTGAATCTATAAAAATAAGGATTTAAATCTAGAAGCTTTGTAATAGTGAAAATGAAAATTTTGGCTTTATGTTTTCACTAATTTAAAAAAAAAAAAAAAGATGACAGGTAATTAGTGAGCGACCTGCATTGTAGCCCTTTAGTCTCTCCCCTGAATCTTGGCAGCAAATACAAAAATGCAAGATTTATGAGATTTTAGAAATCTCCTTCTGTTTTTTCTTTCACAGAGAACAATAGTTTAAACTTCTTTCACAGCTTTTTTACTTCTTCCAAAACCGAATTTGGTACGTGAACACTATGCTGTTGTTAAAGTAATGTGATTAAGCAGCTCCGTTTGCTTTTACTTTCTACTCTTTATAAAGTGTCCTCCAAAATCCATTAGAAGGCATTTATAGTCTAGGAGAGGGCAAGAGTTTGGGCAGTATTTACTTAAATGTTACCTCAAATAAGAACCTAGTGTTTACAGAAGGGACAAAATATTCTGGACTTGTGTGTAGACTAAAGACAACTGAAAGTTCAATATCTCTGTCCCCAGTTGTAGAAAAATGCAAGATTAAGACAGAGGAGGAGCCAAGACAGAAGCATCAAAATGAGCAGGCAAAGAGATTAGGTGAATATTTGAATTTCAGAAAATGAGAGAATTAGACTATGGAAAGTCTAGAAACCAGCATGTCATTTTGAAATTTTCACCCTGACAGTGGCTGTAGGAAGTCTGCTGAAGGTGGAAGAGGAGTGTGATGGAGGGAAAGGAGAGAAGTGATAAAAACTTACTAACTAGCATGACGGCAGAATATAGCCACAGCGTTCAAACTTCTTGAAAAATGCGTGCATTTAATATGGTATACAGGGAATTGCAGAAGCCTGGGCAGGAAACAATTTAGGCATGAATAAAGGTGTATCAAGGAGGCCTGAGGTAAGGGATACTGTAGTGCACTTTTGTGGTGCGTTACTGCTTCTATTCTGATACAAAATGATGGATGTAAACGTAAACCATGAGCTTTGGAGAAAACAGGTATGTTTTTGCGTATGATCTTGGTGGATATAGTAGGCAGGCTGCCAAAGCTTATAATGCAACTGTTCAAAATAGTATTCAGCAATTCAGCAAGGTGGATGATGTTTTCGGGTGGTTAGTACTCTATAGGGAGCTTAGGCCAAGTTGCATCAGCTGAATGTGCAGTCCCATGCTGGCTGTTTTTTTTTTTCCTTTCAGTGGCTGGCAAAACATACTTTCTTCCTTGACTAAGTACTGAAGAAAATACCTTAAAACAAAAAGAGGGGTGACAGGAGGTTTCACTTCAAGAGAAGGTGCGAGGTTACAATTAAAGGCAGGCAAGCTCAAACTTCATGGACTGAAGGAATGCAATGTGTGAATTAGAGGGAAGCAGTGATGGGACAGTTGTTGCCTAGAGCCTCTAGCTGTTGTTTTGCACTGCCTGCACATCAAAAGTTTTGGACACCCATGATTTAAATTAATTTAAACTGACAGTTTTCCTTTTATCACTTGAAAGCCAGAATGTTATTACAACACTTTATTATAACTTGGTATGAAGTATCCAAATATGTACAATTCTTTCCAGTAAGCACTAGGATTTACAAAAGAACTGAAACAGGTTGGATGACTGTCATAGAAATAAATGCTGCTTAGGCTTCTACAGGGCTATACCTCCTTTAAAAAGTCTATTAAAAGCATCTGCCATCTTTATGTGAGGGTATAATCTCTGCAAATTTGTGTTGTTGTCCTTTACTGTTTTCAAGTCCCAAATTAAATGCCTGTTATTGTCATACTATGCAATGTTTGCTGAAAGCTTTGGGATACTTTCTTGTGGATGTGACATCTGTGGGAACAATTTGGTCTTTCCAGAAACAGTGATATTTCCTTTTAGTGTAAGGTTTTTGATTCGTATTCCTTTATCTCATCAAAGAGGATGTTTCATTGAGAATGTATAAGCTTCTGCAGGTATAAAATTCAATATTATTTATAAGTGAATTCACAAATTTTAGACACAAACAAGATTTGTTCTGTATCTCTATTTAATATAATACTGTTTTAGAAGCATTCGTAGACTCATTGCTGTATTTCAGACTGCATTGATTTTGCTAGATATATGTCTACCTTTTGGGGTGAGCTAGAAAGTGTGAAAACTTGTCGCTGCTTTCAAAGTTTATAGGTGATCTGAAAAATCACTAGGCTCTGAATATTTTAGTTATACTGGCTTTGGATAAGTAGCACTGAAAAAGTGGACTGCGCGTTCAGGACATGGCAACATTACAGTTAACTCCCATTGAGTTAAGTGAAAGTTAAGGGGAAGGCTTTGCGCTTCTGCAAGTAAGATTACTTAGATGAGGGTCTTAAAGTGCTAGGATCATAAACATAAGGCCCCTCACACACCATTTAAAAAACTGCATTCCTCTTATGTGTGAGATATGTATTTTTATGCAACTCTGTGTATTACTGAGAATTGATGTCTGTACTAATAATTTGACTGGCGTTGAGCCCTCGGAATAGATTACTGCATGTATAACAATGTGAAAAGTAGAAGAAAATGACCGAAAGAAATGGTTGTCTTCTATGAAGTTTTTTTTTTTTTTAAAGGAAGTGAGTTAACTAGGGTGGGGGAATTGTTGAACCCTGTACTCAGTCTCACTGGTATATTCATATTTAGCTGGCTGTCGACCAACACCCCCAGGTCCTTTTCCGCCGGGCAGCTTTCCAGCCACTCTTCCCCAAGCCTGCAGCATTGCATGGGGTTGTTGTGATCCAAGTGCAGGACCTGACACTGAGCCTTGCTGAACCTCATACAACTGACCTCAGCCCACCCATCCAGCCTGTCCAGATCCCTCTGCAGAGCCTTCCTATGCTCGAGCAGATTGACACTCCTGCCCAATTTGGTGTCATCTGCAAACTTACTGAGGGCACACTCAATCCCCTCATCCAGATCATTGATAAAGATGTTAAACAAGGNAGCGGGCGGCCGACCAACCCCCCCAGGTCCTTTCCCGCCGGGCAGCTTCCCAGCCACTCTTCCCCAAGCCTGCAGCATTGCATGGGGTTGTTGTGATCCAAGTGCAGGACCTGACACTGAGCCTTGCTGAACCTCATACAACTGACCTCAGCCCACCCATCCAGCCTGTCCAGATCCCTCTGCAGAGCCTTCCTATGCTCGAGCAGATTGACACTCCTGCCCAATTTGGTGTCATCTGCAAACTTACTGAGGGCACACTCAATCCCCTCATCCAGATCATTGATAAAGATGTTAAACAAGGCTTGCCCCAAAACTGAGCCCTGAGGAACACTGCCTGTGACCGGTCACCAACTGGATTTAACTCGGTTCACCACAACTCTCTGGGCTCGGCTATCCAGCCAGTTTTTTACCCAGTGAAGAGTACACCTGTCTAAGCCACGAGCCGCCAGCTTCTCCAGGAGTCCCTCATCCAGATCATTGATAAAGATGTTAAACAAGGCTTGCCCCAAAACTGAGCCCTGAGGAACACTGCCTGTGACCGGTCACCAACTGGATTTAACTCGGTTCACCACAACTCTCTGGGCTCGGCTATCCAGCCAGTTTTTTACCCAGTGAAGAGTACACCTGTCTAAGCCACGAGCCGCCAGCTTCTCCAGGAGTATGCTGTGGGAGACAGCGTCAAAGGCTTTACTAAAGTCCAGGTAGATAACATCCACAGCCTTTCTCTCATCCACTAAGCGGGTCACCTGGTCATAGAAGGAGGTCAGGTTGGTCAAGCAGGACCTGCCTTTCATGAACCCATGCTGTCTGGGCCTGATCACCTGGTTGACCTGCACATGCCTGTTGAGCGCACTCAAAATGAACCATTCCATAATCTTCCCTGGTACCGAGGTCAGGCTGACAGGTCTGTAGTTCTCCAGATCCTCCTTCCAGCCCTTCTTGTAGATGGACGTCACATTTGCGAACTCCCAGCCAACTGGGACCTCCCCGGTTAGCCAGGACTGCTGATAAAGGATTGAAAGTGGCTTGGTGAGCACTTCTGCCAGCTCTCTTAGTAGACTGCAGTATCTGGTCCCATAGAGTTGTGTGTGTCTGAGTGGTATAGCAGGTCACTAACCATTCCTCCTAACCATTTCCCCATGGATCTCCATCCCCTACCTCCACCAAGACAGCAGACCAAGACACCTCACTAGCACACTGTCCCTCAAACACTGGCATGTCACCCCTAGGCTTATCTCCAGTGAGCCTGGTTTTATCCCTTTCCCCCTTCAAATCTACTTTAAAGCTATTTCAATGAGCTGCTAACTCCTGTGCAAAGGTCCTTTTCCCCTTTTAAGACAAGTGTACCCTGTCTGTCGCCAGCAGGCCTGGTGTCGTGTAGACTGACCTATGATCAAAAAACCCCAAATTCTGCCAGTGACACCAGGCTCGGAGCCAGGTATTGATCTGCTGGCTCTTCCTGTTTCTTCCCTCATCATTCCCTGGATAGGATAGTGGAGAACATTGTGCTCCTGATCCCTTAACCAGTTGTCCTAAGTCCCTGAAGTCTTTCGTGATTGCCCTCAGACTTCTTGTTGCAACTTCATCACTGCCTACCTGAAAAATCAGTAATGGATAGTAACCTGAGGGCCATACCAGGGTAGGAAGCTTTCTCTTTACATCTTTAACTCGGCCTCAGGGAGGCAGCAGACTTCCATAAGAAGTGGGGTCTGCATGTTGGGCCTTCTGTTCCCTTCAGGAGGGAGTCTCCTATGACAATGACCCATCTTCTTTTCTTTATGGAAGCAGTTTTGACGCAGGGCGTAGGCTGACGTAACCTCAGTGACACCTCCAAGCTAGATGAACCATTGTCCTTCTTGTTCTTCAGTTCCGCTTGCAGAGCCTCATACCTATTATGCAAGGGCACCTGGGAAGGTGGGGCAGTCGCAGAGGAGACGCGCCTGCTGCACCGGGCAGGAACTTGTCGCCGTTGCCCCCTATCCCTTAAGTCACTGTGTTCAGCTAGGCAGAGAGAGGATAGAGAATCCTCCGTATCATGTGTCCCATCTGCCTGTTGTGCCTGTCCCAGGGAAGGCAGGGTGCGATTCCAGCAGTCTCTCTCTCTCTCCCCCCCCGATACTCCTCAACCTACTCACCTCCTCCTGGAGCTCTGTCGCTGAGCGGAGGAGTTCCTCTACCTGGGCACACCTCCCGCAGGTGTGCTCGCTGCTGCTGACCAGTACTGGCGTAAGAGTAGGGCACGCCCTGCAGCCTGGCACCTGGGTGGCAGCGTGTTCCCGCTGGAGCTCTGTCTGGGAAGCTGCATCAGTTGTGGTGGGTGCAGAGCTGAGAGAGGCCATGGCTTTCTGCCGGGTGGGTACCATTGCTCCCTGGTTGAGCTTGGCAGAGCTTCAGTGCCCTTCCTGCACGCCCTTCTGCGCCAACTGCCGCCCATACCCTGGCTGCCAGCGCTCCCCAAGGGCTTCTTTTATACATGCGGGGGCTTGGCCACCATTGATCCTGGCTCCGGCCAGGTCTTGTCAGCTGCTGTTGCACGAGCTGTGGGCTCCCGGCAACTCTCTCGGTAACCCCAGCTTGGGAAACCCCTCTGTGCCCTGGAGATGAGTGCTTATGAGCAGCCAATATTTTAGCTGTACTAACTATTTGTTTGGAAATATAGAAGACAGGCAGTACTTCAGATAATTAAAAGGACCTGACACAAATTGCATTTGAAAGTGTTTATGCAGGGTATGTAGAGCAAAGTCACTGTGTACACAAGAATAAATACTGTTAGATGTTGTCTTAGGAGTTGTAAATAATGTATAAGGTTTCTGGTAAGAGACATTGATGTTGAAATATTTCTTATTTGATATGAGTGTATAGCTACAACATAAAGACTAAAATACTGTCCTGAGTTCGTCTTTAAGTGTCAGAAATATTTTACAAGCTTTTAAAGCTGTATGTGTTTATTTCATGTAATGAAGTAGTAGTAATTTGGACTCCTCTGAAGTTACAGGAAAACAAAGTGCAGGAATCATTTAACTTCTCTGTTTCTTTTATGTGATCATAAAACTTATGTTCTTGATTGTCTGTGGGTTTAATTAATTAATGTTTATAGTACACTGAGGTGATATTTAAATGAAAAGAACCTATTTTTTAGGCAAACATAGAAAAGCTGTATTTCAGTTTTTTAAGAGAGGTCTATGCTTCATTTTGAAATAACAAGGTAGTGACTGTAGGCCCTAAAAATCAAAGTTCACCCAGTGTTTTTTACAGCTTGATAAAATAAAATTATAGGAAAAGCAGGAGGACAAAACTTTAAGAACTAGTTATTGCTTATGACAAGATTCATGTTGTTTAAAAAGGAGTGACATTAAAGAGATTGCAAACCTCTGCAACACCATTTTTCAGAGGCAATCTACTTTTTGCGAAGAAAAGCTGAGGCTGTTTTGAAGATGCTGCTTCTCATAAGCCAGTCCTTAAACAGCGAAGACGCTTCTCTTAATTTCAGTGTCATTGTTCTGAAGCAGAAAACAACTTTCAGTATCAAGGCACCATGACATTGGCTGTTTTTTGTGACTGCATGTGGTGCTGCTGTAATTTTTATTTTCATTAAATAACACTTTTTTTTTCGTGATGCTATTTAAAAGAAACTTGAGACATATAAAAGCATGGTGAAATCAGTGCTGTAGCGGACATAGTGTGTATCTTTTGATGCTTTTCCTTTGCTGTTCTATCTGATTGGACGGAAAGAAGAATTTAACTTCTAATGTTCTAACAAAGTGCCGCTATCCTGCTGAGGTTTCTCTGTATTCAAAACAGTCAGAGCTAGATTTTAGTATACAGAATTCAGCTGTTCAGCGGCTTTCTGATGGCTCCCCAAAGCTATCTGTGGGTGTGCCTACTACCTCATCTCCAATCAAAAGTTCTCTGAAATGGGGACTCTCTACAGCTACCAACTTGTTGCTGCGATCCATAATAAAAGCTTCTGTTATGCTAATGCAAGTGAACATATTTCTGATTGTTCTTTCACTTGCCATGATTTAATTGTCACACTGGCCCACAATATTTCCATTTCTATGGCTTTTTTTCTTTAAATGACTGGAGAGGTACATGCTGTGCATATGTACTGCATTATAACCATAGTTGTAATGTTTCAGTTAATAATTTGCTTAATAGTGCAAATAAAATAAGCTTTATGCATTTTTATAATAGTATAAGAGGATAAATCTATAAAATTATTAAATGCTATATTAGTTTGGCAAACATAGCTGTGTATCCTTAGTAATAGGGGGAAGTTAATCCTTGGTAGATTTCTGTCAATTTTATTAAAGCTCCTTCAAGGGAATAGTTGTTCTAGCATGTGTGTGGAATGGTTGCACACTAGATGTTTGTACAGTAACTTTCTGAAATACTGGCCTCCTACAGTGAAAAGGTTGAATTTCTCCTTTTTTAGGGGGTGTGTGTGGAGGGTGGTAAAGAGGAGCACTGGGTCCTGAGAACAAAGTAGTAATATTTTATCTCTGGATTTGCAATGTTTATGACTGTAACTGCAGAACATCTTTCCAGCATGGGCGTTACATTTCTTTTAGGGAAGTGGAAAGTGTAGTCCTTAACTGATACAGCAGTTTAGTAGCATTTCCTGCTACATGTTAAGATGAAGGCTCAATAAAAAAATGTGTGCGTGTGCAGCATGGATGTGAGTTGTTCTAGGAGGCTTACTTAAAACAAAGCGAAAAACCCCTGTATTGTTACCTTTTATGTGTGTTGTATAGTAAAAAGCCACTGTATGGGAACCAGAAATAGTTTCAGGAGAACAAACCAGGACCAGGGGGTACCCCTGCTGCCAGCTCAGTGCTGCGGTCCCTGTGCTGGAATAGTTGCTTACTCTGCTCCTGGCTCTGCCAATTCTCAGTGTCTGGAAGGACTGAGACCTGCTTCAAAACCTTACCTCCCTCCTTTGTCTGCCTCCAGCTAGAGCTCCTCACTGCATGCTGGTTAAGGCAGTCTGCAGGGATTTAAGAGTTGTTAGTTCAAATAGCTTTGGCTGTGGAGGGTAACGATACTACACATCCTACCTTCTCTGCAGGTGTTCCTGCTACTGGGCTGTTATATAAAGAGGTAGTTTTGATTGCTCCTGTTGGCCTATGTTAGCAATATACTGACCAGATCCATAGTTTCAGACTCTCTTAGATGTTTAGGTATCCCTTTGCAACCTTCTGGTCACAGAAGCAGAAGAGTAGGTGACAGTGTCCCCTGAGATTTTTCATGTCGTGTTTCTTTGATTTAGAGGAAACTAAGATAGGTCAGAAGATGCAGTATATGTGCATGCCCTGAGCATGAAGGAAAGCAAAGCTCAAACGTGTTTTTTCTCAATACTGTAGAAGAAAATTGTTTTCTCAGTTTGGATAACAGGAGAAATGCCTGTCCCATTTATATGTATTCCTAGATACATCTCAAGGAATCTCCTAGCAGTTGATCTCTCACCAAGGATTTTTGTGGTGGTTTGTTTTTTTTTTTTTTAAAAAAACCCTGAAGGTGACCACAAAATAGAAATCCTGTAAGATGCTATGTTGTACTTATGATAACTTGAAGTAATGTAATATTGGCCATTAGTCTGCTAATTTATCTTTTAAATTCAACGACATGTCACACCACATCAGAGGGACGCAGCACATCCCACTGATGGCCTAAGTTTACATCTCTGCTTAGTTCAAACTTGGTATTTTCTTATAGGCATAACTTACAATTTCAGCTGATTTTTTTTTTTAACTCTGTAGAAAATTTGTGCTATATATACATTTTATTAGCATTTAGGACATAAGTTCTTTGGGATAAAAAAAATGCTGATGAATACAATAGATTTCCAAAGAAGACGTTTTAAGTTCGTATTATCATCTAGCATAAAAACCCAACAAAGACAAACTAAAAAACCAACGTACACACCACCACCCCCCCTAAACCCCAGACATTTCATTCTCTTTTCATGGTAATTGCAAGTTTGGGAAGTATCCGCTACATGTTTTATGGTTGGCAAAAAAGTTGATACTCTTTATCAAAATGCTTTAAATTCAAAATGGATTTGACATTAACTGGAGAGCTCCAACAAATAAAATTTGCTAATTTTCTTAAAGTAAAAAACTTACAAAAAATTATCCTGTGTTTTTCCACTTCGATATTTAATTGCAGAATTGAAGCAACTAAGGACTAATTTTACCTAGCAGCTGTTGGACTGTATGGAAAATGATATTTTTCTTTAAATTGGTTATTCAAGATAATTATTCTTTACATCAGTAAAAGCACTCATTTTTCATGTGTCACATGGGTTAATATTTGAAACACATTTTTCAGCAAAAACTGCAGGGCAGGGTTTTTTTGGTATTACACTGTTCTTTTCCTGAAGAAACGCTGCAAGTGCTAATCCACACATAACTCTGCTAGTAAACCTTTCAGTGGACAGGAAAACATGGATTGGAGTTTTAATCTTTTTATTTTTAAATTATGGTGATTGACTGAAGTTTTAGAAGTTCATAATTAAATACATAAGTGCTCAACAAGGGATGGTTATGCACAAAGCAGTTCTTGAATGGCAGTTTTGACTCCACTGTGTCTGTGTCTCTTGGATGGCATCTTCAGTTTGACTAGGTAGCCTGCTTATGTTGAAAAACTCTGCTTGATTTTGGCTTATTTTTTCTTTGTCTGACTCTAAGGAAGCTCCATTGTGTTTTTGTCTCTATGAGACCATGCTGCTTGTAATATTTTTTTTCTTTATGGTTTGCCAAGTAAATTGACTAGTAAGGTTCAGCTCATTCCAGTGCTTCTAGTAAGGAGAAGTTAAAGAAACAAGCATGTGTCTGCATATTGCCTAATAGAAGGATTTTGAGCAGCATGGAGACGTGGGCTCTCACCACTCACTTGTAGGTTCTGGAAAACGTGGCTTTGTTGAAATAAAAAGTACAAACATGTTAGTTGTATTAGAAATATTGTGAGTTAATTCAGTTTACATTTTTCAGAATTCCAAATAAAATAATGTAAGTATTAAACAGTATATGACTTCGATGTGACTGGAGCAATTTGTTTTGTTGAATAAAATGAAAAAAAACAAAAACAAAAACAAAAAACAAAAAACAGCAAAAANCAAAAGGCACAACTTTGTTGTGCAGCTTCAAAAAGAAAAAGAAATCTATATTCAATTATCTTGCTATCTGTCAGAACTCTTATGGTCATCAGAAACCTGTTGAGAATCGCCACACTTTAAAGCTTTTTTTTTTTTCCTAAGTGAAGTTTGATTTAAGGTAGCGCAAAGATAGTATGCCATCAGATGGGATGTCCTCACTATTCCGTTCACTCCCAGGGAAGAGGTCTGCTGAAATGAAACTTTTTTGCTGCATCACTTTTCAGAAGGATGGATTTTCCATGCAGTTCACCTCACAACTGCTCAAAAGCTTGCAAAGATACAAAAAAGGCATCAGGAATATGCATGCAGTTGGGGGTGGAGGATGAAGCAGCACTGTCCCTTTTGATGGTAATCTGCTGTTAGACGAATTTTAAGTGATTGTAGGAAAAGCTATGAGCAGAAGAATTTAG
>VYZW01006421.1:4837-37527 GCA_013401315.1 Balaeniceps rex | reverse complement strand
TAAGCATATATTCATTGAACACCGGTGGTGTATGTTGGGGGTGTGTGGCAGTTTTGTTTCACTTTCTGTTTTATCAGGACATGTAAAAGACTTCTTTTTCCTACCCCCGAGAGGTGCGTTTATGCTTGGCATTCACGTTTTCCATGTATTGCATCCCTTCGTTGTAGCAGACTGTTTGTAGCTGTCGTGACCAAGAAGTTAACTACAAATGTGAAGCGTAGGTCACACTTTGATTCTTTTTCGCCAGCCTGTGAATGAGCAAATCTTAGGGACATGGTTTAGTAGTGGACAGGTACGGTCGGACTCGATGATCTTAAAGGTCTTTTCCAACCAAATGATTCAGTGATTCTAAATGCAAGTACAGTTACTTCTTCTAACACTGTCATTGTAGTAGTACTCGTCCAGAAGCCTGAAGCAGTTTGCATTTCCATTATACCACGTTTAATGGAACTCAAATAGACTAATCCTTTCCCTCTGCAAAGCGTATTCCTGCTTGACTGTAAATCTGATTTAAACTTGTTAGAACATTTTTAAAAAAAAAAAAATTGAGGGAAAAGGTGCTTGAAATCAACACCACAGTTTGCAGCAAGAAATTATTTTTGTCTCTAACCTCCTTTAAACTGTTCTCCAATATATTTTTCTCTGGAAGTTCAGATAAGCACATTCTGCTAGAATGCAAAATGGGTAAGTGGAAGCAAATGTGTTGCAAGCAATGTAAACCAAAGTGATTCACTTAAGACCGTAATATTTTGGCATTTTGATTGTTACCAAATAAAAAGTATGTAGGCTTTTAGCAATATAACACTTGAATTCATAATCCTAGTGTAAATCTAAGTGGTAGCTTGTTAATCTTTATGCTTTTTTATTGCTAAAACATTGTGATCCTGAAACTTTTGAGATGACTACAGGCTTCACATAGTCTTCATTGCCAGAGCATCTGGTCTCTAGTATTTGGTGTAACTGAAGTAATGCCACGCAGGTTTAGCAGAATTACTTTAAAGGCTTCATTGGGTTGGTGGAAATCAGTAAGGGTTTTGCTGCTTTGCTGTTTCTTTGGTCAAGCATTGGAACAGGCTGCCCAGAGAGGTGGTGGAGTCACCATCCCTGGAGGTGTTCAAAAAACGTGTAGACATTCAGGACATGGTTTAGTAGTCATGGTGGTGCTGGATTGACGGTTGGATTAGATGATCTTAGAGGTCTTTTCCAACCTTAATGATTCTGTTCTATTCTACTCTTGTTTGGCCGGTTGGTTTTTTGGGGTGGCTTTTTCAAAACCAGGTTTGTATGACAGGTTTATATAAATCAGTGTTCTCTTACAAATTAGGTAAAATTAAGGTATATTAAATAGCATCCTACAATTTTTTTCTGATTTAGCCATTGGAGAGATCCCATTCTGAACAATTAAAATGGGGAGCAGAACAACAGCAGTGGTACTTGATCTGCTTGAAGAGTATATATATCTTGATGACTCTTCAGCCTTCCTCCAGGCATTGCATACTCTTAACTGAACTTCCAAGCCGTAAGTAAAGGTCTGCACTTACCACCAAGGAGGGCAGTTCTGCAGGTGTAACACGAGCTCACAGATAACAGTATCTCCAAAACCCACAGATCAGGATTCATCCTCCCTCTTAACATACTACTTCTGAATTCGTAGTAAATGGAAAAAACTGGTAGAATTCTTTAAATTTGTCAGAGTTTCATTTTTGTGTCTTTGTGTGTATATAGGCTTTATGCTCTTAAAGGTAGGGCCTTTTTTCTCTTAAATGGACAAAAAAATTTCTCGTTTCTGTCATTTAACTGTATTAACAACAACAATAATAATAAAAGTAATAATTGAGGAAACAAAAAAGACTTCTAGGAAAACTATTCAATTGCCCTGTGGCAGTGCACTTAATTACCATTAAATTATCTCTTGTGTCTCTTCCATTTAATATTTGTTCAGGCTTTTTCCTTAGGAGGTTATGCAGCTCGTGCTGAACCTCTTGCAAAATTCTTATCTAATCTTTGCACGAGCATTAGTTCATGCATTGATCTAATGCCATCTCAAAGAGAATAGTCAAGAAAAATTAAAGGTGATAAGAGAAGTTCTCATTAGTATTCTGGGAGTAGAAATTGAATCTGCTTTTTCCCCCCTGCCCCCTTAGACTTGCTGAAATTTAAAGAAGAATGTGTGCAGACAGGTTTCTGAAAAAAGCAAGATAAAATTAATTCCTTCTATCAATTTATTACCTTTGCTATCCATAATAGGACACTGCTCAATCTAGTAAGACCACAAGATTATGGCCATAGGCTTCCTGAAGCTTATAATCTCTTTGTGTACCTTCTGAAGTTTAAACACCAAAATAAATAGGTGGATATAACGTATATGCAGTGCTTTATGATAATCAAGTGCAGCTATTAATTTTGATGAGAGGATGTCATGACTGATTTTGTGAACGCTGCTATTAGTCACTTGCGGACACTGAACGAGGGTATTTTTTCTATGTTTTCATCCCATTTCTTAGGTGGATAAAGGCATTTTTATCCCACTCTTCAGGTTGAATAATGTAGTGAATTTGAAAGACTTGAAANGGCTGAAATGTGAGGTGGAAGGAATATATGTAATTTACTTCACTTTGATGAAATATCTGTGTTTGTCCATCTCTTCTGGACTGGGATGTGCAAAAAAAACCCCCCTTTTTCTGCTTGTCACACTAATAAAATAATGCACTCAAGTAGGCAACTGTCTGCTTGCAGCGTTATGGTGAAAATGTCTCACTTTTGTCTTGCAAATAAGCTGAGAATTTTCCCAATACTTACTTTTTTCTTCCAAATTGTTGCGAGTGGGAGGGTTTTTAAAATTTTCTTAGTCAAGTTCTGGTGCCTGTAGTTGCAGAGTCAAACTGGGAAGACACGACTAGAATTTGTGAAAGCTCATAAACCACAGGGCAAGAGGAAAGAAACTCAAAATTTTAAATGTTTGGGTAATGTTGCTTATTTATTTATGGAATAGTAGTTACTTGAGGCTAGCAGCATTGTAAAATATGTTTGCATGAAACTGAAGATGTTTAATTTAACAAATGAAGTCCTTCAGTACTGGGATCTACAAGGCAATGAGCTGTGAAAATAAATGAATACAAATTTGTTCATGAAATACTAGTAGCCTCAAATTAGCATAGCTTCTGCAAGGGGAAGTTTTATATGTCAGGATTGAAAAAATGCTTTGCTACAGTCAGTTCTTTTTGGTGTCTGAATGCCTTAAGCAATAGGTGGATAACAGCTCTGAAATTTCCTGGTGATGCAAAATTGTTGAAACGGTTCAAAAAATTGAATGCGTAGTTTAAAAAAGAAAAAAGTTTAATTAAATTACAGTGAACTAGCCAATGGATATTTGATTTGGATGGATGCAAGGCAGGCTAGCTAATGCATTTCATGAACAGATATGTTAGCTTTTTAGGTGAAGTAACTTGGCCTGTACATAAAGGTGAATTCTCAGAAAAAGGGTAGGAGAATGAAATGAAAGCTTGTGTTGTAAAGTACAATTCAAGTTCATTAAGCCTCAGTATGGATGATACAAACAAGAACTAAATTGATTATAGTTTCTTTTAACTTGATACGTTTCTGGAATACGGGCATCCATATAAGAACTGAACTCATAGCATTTGCATCTTCAGTTAATTTCTTACTTTTCAAATACCCCCATGTAGACTTGGGGGTGAGGAGTACTGTTCTGTTGTTTGCCACTATGGGTACTGCAGAGGTCATCTATGGTAATAACATGGGAGCCTGAAAATTATGTTCCTGATACAAATGCTCCAAGCTTGGGTCTGACAGTTTTAATGCAGGACAGGTTTCATATCCTTACTGATGAACAGAAGTTCTAATTTAATATTCTGTTTTAAGTTATTACGTTGTGCTATTTATGAAGTCATCTAGATATTAGTTCTGATTTAACAAAACCTTGGTTATAGAAGATTTTCTCTTAGAGAAATACTATACCATTACTAACAGGTGCAGTTCTGCAGTAGAACGAAGACTAATTGTAAATGGACACTACTACTATAAGATAATACTCCAAATCTCTGCATTTTTTGTCTTGTTTCCAGAAGTGCCCTTTCCAGGGAAACTACTTTTCGTTTTGGCACTTAGTGATACTGAGCAGCACAGGCTGGTCAGAAATGCTCAAACTTCTCGTTTTCCAAATTTCTTTGAAATGCCTAAAGGCTTTGTAATGACCTTCAGTACAAGAGAGCTATTGAGCTTTTGGAGAGAGTCTAGCAAAGGGTCATGAAGGTGATGAAGGGACTTCAGCATCTCACCTATGAGGAAAGGCTGAGAGAGCTGGGTCTGTTCAGCCCAGAGAAGAGAAGGCTCAGGGTGATTTAGCAATGTATGTAAATACCCAAAGGGAGGGTGCGAAGAAGACTGAGTTAGGCTCTTTCCAGTGGTGCCCAGTGACAGGACCAGAGGCAGTGGGCACAAACTGAAATGGAATAGGTTCCTTCTGAACATCAGGAAACACTTTTTACCTTGAGGGCTACCGAGCACTGGCACAGGTTACCCAGGGAGGTTTTGGAGTCTCCATCCGTGGAGATATTCAGAAACCGTCTGGACACACTCCTGGGCAAGTGGCTCTGGGTGGCCCTGCTTGAGCAGGGGGTGGGACCAGGTGACGTCCAGTGGTCTTTTTCCACCTCAGCCATTCTGTGATTCTGGGCCATTCAGATGGGAGAACTCTTCAGTCACTTCATAACATTAGGCAGTGTTTTATACCTGATGATGAAGAACAGGACCTTAAATTATCCCTGCAGAAAATAGTTCTTCTTTGCTGAGTCTTTCAGATGAATGGAATGTATTTGCCATATATTATAAATAAACAGATAGTTGATAATATGATACATACTGTAGATACACATAATATCTGTGGTCATGTAACTAACAGTTCTCTCTAATTTATACATGGTTGGTTGTAAATGATTTCATAAATTAGAGGATGTTTCTTCCATTAGAGCAATGACTGTTTACTTGGCTTACACGTAGGACTCTGCACTTAGGGACCATCATGGTTTTGAATGAAAATACAGAATAAAAACATCTTGACTTCCTAGAAGATGTGTATCTCTCTCTCTCTCTCTCTCTCTCTCTAGCTCTCTTTTATATCGCTTACAGCCATTGTAATTACCAGATAGAGTCTGTGGTTTTGGGGGCTTTTTTTTTTTTAACCTTTCATCAGATAAATTTTTGTAAATGTTACCACAAAAACTCAAATAGAACGCTGTTTCACATAAGAAGCTATGTTTTTTTAATTGTAAGCATAATGAAGAAAAAGATCATTATTAATTCTACATATTTTAATTTGTGTATTACTGCCATGGGAATACAGAATTAATATTTCCACATGTGTATGCAAATTGCAAACTACATGATGCTGAAGGACAATTATTTCTTCTCCTGTCTCTCTCATTAGTATTTGTAGGAGTTGACTTGAGAAGAGTTAGAAGCTTATTGTTTTGTCATGTTGAGCACCTGCACGAGTCCAAATGCAAGAAGCTTTCCCCTGATGTTGCAGCTATTGTAATAATTCATATTCTCGCTCTTTCACAGTTTATCATATTTCTTCTTTCACATCTTTCAATAACAAATGAAAGTTTTTCATGCACTTCTTAACTAGGAAGGTCTCGTGTATTTGTTGCTTTGTAGTCTAGGGCTGGATCCAGCTGTTACAGTGGTGGTGAGGGAATGCTACGGTGCATGCTCATGTGTTACTGGGAGGATGCTGACTGGAGAGGACCTCCAGCTGTTGAATCTGCTGCTGTGCTTCCTTACCTTTTAAATTACGAATTTCATAGTGGTGGCAGCTCGAACTAGTTTTTCTTACAATTTGTCATCACTCAAAAAACATTTTGTGAAGTGTATTTCTTTCATAATGTATCCTCTCCTCTTTGATCTGCAAGTCAGTCATGGATTTTTGTGATACTTCAGGACTTTCGCCAACTTTAGGATCCTAGGCTTTAGGATCTCAATAGCAAGTTTATGATTTCATAAGGTAGAGGATAACATGAGCTGTTAAAGAATAGTTGTACTTCTGTAGAGGTATGTTTCTGGTAAGAAGAGCCTGTTGCACAGAAGACAGGATTTGCAGAGTTCTTCAGCACTAGTTCTGTTCTCTCTTACTGTCTTTTTTTGTTAATAACTGTATAAATGACTTACTCCAACGTGGTGAAAGCATTACCTAAAAAGTAGGCTTGCTGCCTATGTCGATATTAGTAAATAAAACAAGTCCTGGACACGTGATGAAGCTTTGACCCACTGTAGTCCATCTTGTTGAATACTTAGCATGCTCTGTGGTACATCTTTTGCACATGCCACTTTACCACTCGTCTAGAGTGTGCCCAAGCACAGCTGGGGCTTGTTGCATGCCAGCAGTGGTCCAAATGCGCTGTTTTGGCTCAACCGTCCTCTTCAGGAGGGATAACCATTTGTCCATAGCATTTGGCCTCAAGGTCAGAACATACTCCTTGACCTGTTTTATTTCCTACTGTAGATGGTAACCATCTAATTACACTCCTGTTTCTTCTTCTTGCTAGTTCAAACATTATTTTAAGTCAGTATGTAGTATGATTTTCACATACTACTCTGTTTACTTACTGCTATTTTTATTTTCACAGTAATGTGCCGACATTTGTCTGTTTTATGTGTGTGGTTAGATGCACCTACAAAATTAAAAACTATTGACCAAGATGGTTCAAGAATACAGCATACCTTCACATATCTTGAATGCAGGTGCAACCATCTGCTCAGCCTCCTGTGAAGATTTTGATTGTATTTAATAAAACATAGGTAATATTGATGTAGATAAGGAAAATTTTTTTTATCAAGTTCATTGCAGTTGAAATGGGTTTCTTACAAAAGCGCAGCTCATTTGTGGAGATTATGAACATAACTTCTGTTTTTCTCTTTCATGCACTGAAAATAGTCATTCCAAAAAAATCAAATGTGACATTTTTTCTACAGTTGTTTGGGCAGTATTTTAGTCCGTATCGGCACTGAACTGATCTTTCTGTGATGCGTACCTACTTCTTTTGCTGTAGGTGAAAAATGACTATATGTTAGAAATAGCAGATCAAGTGGACCAGGAAATTGCTTTGAAACTAGGTTGCCTTGAAATCCGGTAAGCTGATAATTTCATTTATTATTCAACATGTTTCTGACAGAATATATACATTAATTTTGAAACTGCTTATAGTTCATTGATTTCTGACCAGAATAGCTGAATAAAACATCATAAGAATTTTTTGCTACAAAGTAGTTTGAAGAAAAACTGAATAGACTCTATTGTAACCAATTTCTAGTGATCTTTAAATTAACATTAATTTTAAAATTTTAATAATTACATCTTGATACTGCCTTTTGGGTGAATTCTTTGGCTGAATAATTCAAAGGCCTGTAGAGTACAGCGAAGTATACTTCAAAAAAAAAAGTATCTGTGGTGTTACTTAGCAAATAGTCTTGTCATTGTGCATATATAAATCCTTCAGCTAAAGGATGTAATTAAAGATAAATACTACTACCTTTCCTCTCTGCATTTACTCAATTTTTAATGTGCTATTTTCAAATGATTAAATCTTCAGGATTCTTTTGGGTGTTTTTGGTGTTCTTGTCAACTGTATTGACAGCTGGAAAATAAAGATAAATTTATCAGATTAAGAGATGCTTGAGAGAGCTCCCAGCACAGCTTTTGAAATGCATGTTTTGGTTTTTGCTAATTTATGGAGAATTTTCAGCCTGAAACATTTGCTTTAGTTATGCTGTTGCCTCGCACAGGGAGATTAGGGAAGAGGTAAACTTGATAAGAAATTAATGGCAAATGTAAACTTGTTAGCAGAGAATGAAAGTGTCCTTTGAACAGTACTTTCCAAAATAAAACAAAATTCAGGCTTATGAAATTGCCTAGGTATCGTAGGAGAACTTGACGTCTTTGCTATAAGTTTTGCTGGTAGCCCCAGAGAAAACAAAAATTCTTTGTGTAACTGCAAACTCCTTAACACACTTACAAAATTGTCAGTGCCTTATTTCAAAACATGTAATGAGTATAATAATCCATGATTATTTTGTCAGTCAAGTCCTGCTTTCCATGGTTCTCATGCTGTGGCTCTTCAGAGCATCTTCATGAGATATTTCTAGTAGATGACTGCTAAGACTGGCTTACCCTAAGCACTACTAGTCCACTTTCTCAGTGAAAATAATGATCCCAGCCCTCTCCCAACAACAGCTACGCATTCCTGATTTATTTATCTATTTATTTATTTATTTATGTGAACATGTCTGGATTGAAACTGTTAGTTTTCATTGTTCCCTGCTTCCTGCGGTTCTCCCTGTTACATGCACAGACACGAGTACTGTTACAAAGGAGGGAGATACCGTTGGAGGTAGAAAGGAGCTACTGAAGGGCAGGTTAGATCAATTCTTTTGGTAGCAGTGTAGTTAAGCTGGTTTAAAGTGGTTCTAAAAATGCAGTACTGCTATAGTCCTGTGTAATGTTCCATACGTGAAATTATTTTGTAAAATAAAAATCTGACCTGTTGAGGTAGGAGAATATTTATATTTGAATTCATTCTGCCAATGTTTTCTAATGGTAAGTCTCTGAAAGATTTGACTACATTGATGTTGTAGTTTTAGGCTGGATCATCCAGTAATTGTCGCTTTCAAATATTTTTCCTGACTTCAGGAGATCCTACGCAGAGATGAGAGGCAATGCATTAGAAAAGAAGTCCAACTATGAAGTGTTAGAGTAAGTATTGTGTTCTAGCTTGAGGTTTGAACTGTTTCTTAATCAGGAGCATTAAATTCAGTTCAATAACAGAATGCTTCTGTTGTAATTTTTTATTCCACAAGCTTTGTTGAGATCTTCGAGTGCTTTAATATAAGAAAAGGATGATGAAACCTATGAAGGTATGGAAGTAGGATGAGCACCTTTAACTCTGGTCCAGGGAAACAGGGTTGGAGTTGTTTAAACTTGATCATGAGGTTTATTATGATTTCTTGCAATTTTGCTAATGTTCATGGGTTCATCAAGTCTGGTTCTAAGGTGATTTTGTTTCTAAATGGTTTTCTGTGCATAGTTGCATTCTTCAGTTGTGACTCATCTGTGGTAAAGTCCGAGTTACTTGAAAATGTTTGCGGTATTGTTTTTTCTGTTTGCTCAGTATGTGGAATTCCTGAATTGTGACCTTGAAATTAGTAAGTTTATTATTTATCTATGTATCACAAATTTTAAGATGACCAAGAAGCATCCTTATACTGAAAGTATTTTGGTTACTTAATCATGTAGTGCAGTAGATGGCTTCAGCCCAAACAATCCAAAGTCCTTTAGAAGCTTCAGGTATTTAAAACTGGTTTTATTTGTATTAATTTAGTGGAACAGCGTTTCATACATACACCAATGATCTGCTCTTCACTATTGATTATCTCTGTGAAAAGATGCCGTAGAGTTTATATAAAATTGGGATAAAATGTTGGCCAAGCAGTCAAGTCTCTCTTTTATTTTATTTTTAATAAAACACGTGTGCTAGCTTTTAGAAGTGTGAAATTAGAGAATTTGGAGGTGGAAGATTTTTTTCATCACAACAAATAAGTTCACAAGGATTTTTGAGGAAACTATATTGATTTTAATAGGTAAAGATAACTTCAATGAATTGCCTGCTATTTAAATAGCGCTCCTCTATCTGTGCAGAATTTTTAAAGCTTTGTTTTTGTTTGAATTGCTTTTTTTTTTGAAGGACTTTAGTTTTCTGTCAGTAACCACTAGTAGAAATATCCTGGTTGAGGAAATGCAAAACAAAATGAGAAAGGACTAACAAAGATGAACAGCATGAGCAGACAGACAAGGTTAAAAGGTGATATAAAAAAGATTTGAAAGTACTGTGACCTGGAGAAATTCAGATCCCGTGTCGTCCCCTTCGGGAAAAGGGAGCTTATGAGTTACAGCGGTTGCAGTTTGCGTATGTTCCAGCAAGAACTTGAGAAGGGTATTTTTAAGTCAGCAACTCACAAGCTACAAACATTAGTAANTCATCACAACAAATAAGTTCACAAGGATTTTTGAGGAAACTATATTGATTTTAATAGGTAAAGATAACTTCAATGAATTGCCTGCTATTTAAATAGCGCTCCTCTATCTGTGCAGAATTTTTAAAGCTTTGTTTTTGTTTGAATTGCTTTTTTTTTTGAAGGACTTTAGTTTTCTGTCAGTAACCACTAGTAGAAATATCCTGGTTGAGGAAATGCAAAACAAAATGAGAAAGGACTAACAAAGATGAACAGCATGAGCAGACAGACAAGGTTAAAAGGTGATATAAAAAAGATTTGAAAGTACTGTGACCTGGAGAAATTCAGATCCCGTGTCGTCCCCTTCGGGAAAAGGGAGCTTATGAGTTACAGCGGTTGCAGTTTGCGTATGTTCCAGCAAGAACTTGTGAAGGGTATTTTTAAGTCAGCAACTCACAAGCTACAAACATGAGTAATTAGGTTAAGAACTTCGGAAACAATGAGACAAAGGAAACAAGGGTCGTAAGAGATGACACAAAGTATTAATAAATAATTGTAACAGGTGAGAGTTCCTGGAGGACTCGGTATGGGGCTGCTTTCAGTTTAACAGTGACTTGTTTCTTTCAGTGCATGTGTTTTCCATGCAGTAACTGTTTTGGTAGGAAATAACTTAATTGCTGCTGTGAAAGACAAAGTGAAGCAAAACCCTGATATGCAAAATCTAACAGCTTAATGCCATGCAAAATTGGAAATGTCGAATTGTGCACTTCAAGTTTATTTTAAAATTTTTTTTTTGAGAAGCAAGATGTGTTTTGTATGGGATTTAACTGGGAGAGACGAAGGATAAAAGCACCTTAAAGTGCCTATAGATAATTATAAGCTAGTGAGAGTCTGAAAAAAGCGCCAGCGATCCCCAAAATGTACTCTTTCAATCTTACCACCTTAAAAGCCTATAAAGGTTTTTCTACACAAGTAATATTTATTTCTCAAGTGAGGCTTTTTGTTTGTTTTGGGGTTTTTTTGCTAGTTTTAGTACATCATGAGGCACTTAACCAGCTGAGTGCAATTTTTAAGTGGCACTTTTTTGCATTCGGTGTGATTGCTTCTTGCCCGTCTTTGTCAGATGTCTATTTGATGTATATTCGTCTTTGATCAGATTTTCATACAAGAGCAAATCTGGATGGGAAATGGTAGATAGAATCAAACTGTTAAGTAGCCTTTAATAGTTGGGCCTTCATGTAATGAAAGAAGAATTTTTTCATAATAAATGTGAAGCCTGTTAGCATAGAACGGGGATAATTACAAGTACAAAAATGGGAGCTATATGAAGGAACAGCTGCAGCCACAATTTTGTAAAAAGCATGTTAAAGTCTATTATGTTAATCTAACATTACTTTTTTTGTTGTAACTTCAATTGAGATGAAAAACAGAAATAAAGATATATGTTGCCTAAAGCTGCTTGTCATTATATGACAAGCGGTATCATCTATCTGTAGTTGGCATTTTATTAATCCTATTGACGTTTATACATTAAAACCCAAGAATTTACATTTAAGCCCACAAGTAGGATGGAGTAGATGAGGTTAAATACAAAGCTGTAGTAGAACTGTATGAACCAGGATCTTGCTACTAATTATCTCTTACTGGCAATCAGAAAACAGATGTCTGAGTTCTTAATCTGGAGGACCGAGTTGGTGTGTATCCCACGTTGGCCATTTTACCCCCACGCAGTGCAGCTGAGGAGGAAAGGGAAGGAGTTTGTAGAGTTGTGTGTTTAAAACTGTTTGTATGTTCCAATTTCCAATGCTTATTCTCTTATTTATAGGTACCCAAAGGTTTTTATTGACCATGGCATTAAATCTGTATGCTCTTATGTTAAATTCTCCTCCAGTAAATAAATTTGCTGTCTCAGTTAAACACAGGATATGCTTTATTCACAGATTTTATTAGAGTTGTGCTTTGTTGTACTCTGCATAAGAATTTCTTCTGAATTTGTTACATATGGATCTGTACAAAAGGCTACTCTACAACTCTTTTTAATAATGAATTGAATCAGATTGTCACAGCCATGTGCTGCAGTACTGTTAAAATGAGTAGTACTGGATTGATGTAGGGTGCTTCATTTTTGAAAACACCATTTCTCTCAAATGCTTAATGCTAAACTAATATATTCCTTGTCAAAATGTCTTTGCATGTTATTTAGATGGTAATAGTGTGTTAGATTTATTTAACTGTGTGGGATGATAAACCGCATATGATTTGCATTTGAGAAGAAATGCATCAAAGGAATTAACATTTATGAAAGTTTTATAATCTTTCAGCTTACTGTCATTGCACAGATGCCAGGGTTCGCTTCTGCGCATGAACAATCTGCTCCTCTTAGTTGAGGATGTTTTTAGTATGTTTTGTCAAATTGTATACTACTTGTCTTTAGAGAGCTTTAAAAATACCCTGTTTTATTATTTTGAGTAAGCTTTTTATATTAACTTCAATGTTGGCTTTCTTCTTGCGCCGTTAGGTAGCAGTATATATATACTGCGTATCTCAGGCTCGCTAACAGCTTTTCTTCTCTGCCAAATGTAAGAATTCCAGATGTATTTCTGTTTATGTTCAAAGCATGCAGTCCTGGAAAGCTTTCTTTCATACTCATTTCAGAAGCAGATAAGGGTGTTTGTTTAAAAGAGATTGTAACCTCTTAAATGTAAAGGGAAAAAAAGTCAGTAATGCCTTTGAGAGGCAAAGGTATAAGTCCTTTTCCTATTTACATTTTTTTTTTTAGTTTTTCTTTTTCTCATGCAAATTTTCTGCTAATACTATATAACTAGTTCACAGTCATGCAACATTTGATATACCTGGTTGTATAATGATCTCCTTCTGCACTAACATATCTGCGGCAACTTCTCAGGCATCTTTCTTGAGCTAATGTTTAGTTGTAGTGATACATGCACACGTCAGACATAAGCTAGGTGCAGCACATCTGAGCCACAAAAATATTTAATCCTTATGGCTCTGGGTTTCGAACTAGGGCTGCAACCCTGTTTATAAGTGTGAAAGCGAGCTTGATGTAATTCAGTTTGCAAAATCTGAGCTCACAGACAGAATTGGGATCTTGATTTACAGATGCAAAAAGTGAGATTACTTGCAATAAAAAGCTGGGAATTTTACCATTGGGTGCTCAATAGGAGGAAAAAGTAACTGACTTTAATTATAGTGCTGCAAAGGGTAAAAGAGTAGTGGAATGGCAGTCAACATGCTTACTGAGGTGATAGCATGAGAAGTCCTTTCCTTTATGTTGTATCTCCTACTCAATTCTAATAGATGTTTATTAGAATTTGCCATTTTCATATTATTCCCTTCTCGCCTGACTACATGCTGTAAGAATATTTTTTCAATATTCTTTAAAGTATTAAAACATGTACAAAGAACAGTTTTTATTCTCAAAACTTCACTGTGTCCAAGCCAACATTTCAAATAACGCACTTTCCACACCAGGTACCTGTTATAAATGCGATATTCTTTTGAGTTTAAACTAGAAGATACTGCTGTCCCGCATTTGCTGTGGAGTGGCTGTGGTTAGCGGTTTAATGGTACTGTGTTTGTTACTCTGAGATTGTCAAAGACCTTACTATGAAAATCATTTACTATATTGTATATGCTAGTTAAAAAACTAAACAAACACACCCCAAACACCACTCTGAAAAAGAGCAATATAATATTGCACAGTGTTTTTTATATTAATGCTCTGTGTGTTTTTGTTTCAGGAAAGATGTTGGTTTAAGACGTTTTTTTCCGAAGAGTTTACTAGATTCAGTGAAGGTAATTATAGTTCCAGTCAATTGTATACTACTTAAAAAAAAAAAAAGTGTCAGAAATCTGAAAATTGTATTATCATTTTCACCATACCATAAGGGAATTGCTGTGAAGTTGTGCTGTCTTGGTGGAAAAAATACCAAAGCTACCTTATCAAATTGGTAGGATATAAATCCCCGTACTACAGGTATGAAAAGGGGGTTAAGAATGGTCACCAAGTATTTTTACAGCTATAGCTGTCTTGATATGAATGTCTTGGTAAAATATCTCTTACCATTCATACATGAAAGTAAGTATAAATCATAAATTGTTATTTTAGAGCTGGTTTTGGTAAGCAGTGATGGTTTTATAGAATTAATAGAATTCAACTTCAGATTTAGAAAGTTTCTACATCATGATTTAAGTGGATAAACAGAAAAGGTCTGTCATGAAGAGGTTTTGTTTCAAAAGACTTTTGAAAATCAGAAGCTAATGAAGTCAAGTGGATTTAAGTAATCCCTCTGCATTTTAATTTAAGCAATTATCTGAAACTATATTCTCTGCTAAAGGGAGAAATTGTGGTGAAAGGCTCCAGACGTAAAAGAATGAATAACTATCTCAAAAATGATATTATGGAGCCAGGAAACTGACTAACAAAGAAAACTGCTCTTTAGAAATCATGAAATGGAGAGAATAGCAGGAAGAAGTAGCAAGAATTGCCAGAAGGTGAAGGTGAATAGAACCTTGCAAAGACATGAAAAAAATGTTGGACATAGGAAGAGGAAAAACAAGGGAAGGAAAAATGGGTCTGCTTCTTAGTGAAAATGAAATCCCTATTAAAAATAATCTAGGATTGGTTCAAATGATTAAATGATTCTTTTACTTTGCGAAGACCAACGATTTTGAACTGGCAGGCAAAGGAGGGCTCCTGATGGCCATGAAACATAAAATTAGTTATTTCTCTCTATTAGTGAGGTAAAGCTTATAGTGTAGTGCAGTGATAATCAAATTTGTTGATGTTACCCATTTAGGAGATGCCAGCTATAAAGAGGATATCGCTCTATGTATGGGAAGACCAGAAGGCTGGAAAAATTAAAATCAAATTATTTAGCATGCAGAGTATGAGGTGATATACAGGGGTTAAAAAACAAAGTTCAGCTTTACTTGGGGAGCTCATTAAATAAATTTTAAAAAGGAGTTTAAAGACAGCTATATATTAGCTGATCACAGAGTGTCTGTAAGATGTAATGTTGTAAAAGAAAGCAAGTGCTGTCCCAGGAGGTGTCTAGGGAGGTTTCTCCAGGAGGAAACATTAAAGTCATTGGACAATGCCCTATATCTCATATATGCTGCAAACAGTTCTGTTATCTGGGTTCAAGAAAGGATAATTCAGCCTAATTCAAGTGCAGAGGAAAAGCTACTGAGCCAACAGGCCTTCCATTTTCATTACTTCACTAGAGAAGAATAAGAAACCTTCCTGCGTTTAGCTTAGTAGATTAGTAAATGGTGCCTCCAAGATGTCATGACTGCTAAGCCATGCTCTATGTAGGTATATCAAGTAGGCAAACACCATGGGGAAAAAAATCCACTTACTCTAGACTAACAGTTGGGGGGTGGAGAGGATGCGGGGAAATGGCTATAAGCCAGATTGTGTTTGGTTTGCAAATTGGGAGTCTTCCCTGCCACTCTAGAGCATGCCGTGAGCAAAAGTGGAGGAAAAAAAAAAGTTGTTCTTAGGAAATATTTTAAGAACGAATTCTCCATGCATTTCCTTTGAAGTTGTCATTTGCAGGTATTTCTCATAAATGGCGCTCTTCTGTTATGGAAGAGGTGTGTTTCTTGAACTGACCTTCTGTGTTTGCACCATGTTAATGATCTCAGAGTTAAAGTGAAGAGTAAGTCGTCTTCGTGGACTTAAAAGAGCCAAATAACATGTGCCATTATGCATGGAAGTCAAGATGATGCTGAAACAGGGCAGGAGTACAAACCACGGGCAGAATAAAGTATCATTCGACAACTGAGTGGCTGAAAAACTTGGGACAACTTGAGCTAGCAGATTGTTTTTATAGTGTCTTGCTCCAGGTAGTTCAGTAGGCTTGCTAGGTGTTCAGTTAAGGCTAAGGTCTTCAGTTCACTTAATGATGGTTTTCTCTGTAAAAAGGAATATAACAGAAAGGTCCAGTATAGTATGTGTGAGCCCTGACAAAGTCTGAGGCAGCTCTGGGTGCAGTAGGGAGGTCTCCTGGCTGCCAGATGCTTTCTTTATCCTACCCAGGTATCCGCAGCCTGTTAATGATCCACCTGATAGTTGGTAAAAGGTTCTGCTAAAGTGTCGTGGTTTAGCCCCAGTCGGCGACTAAGCACCACGCAGCTGCTCGCTCACCCTCCCCCTCCCCGGTGGGATGGGGGAGAGAATCGGAAGGGCAAGAGTAAGAAAACCCACGGGTTGAGATAAGAACAGTTTAATAATTGAAATAATAATAATAATAATAACAACAACAACAATAATGATTGTAATGAAAAGGAGAACGAGAGAGACAAACAAAACCCAGGGAAAAGAAAACAAGTGATGCAACCGCTCACCACCCGCCGACCGACACCCAGCCAGTCCCCGAGCAGCGATCGCTCCCCCCGGCCAACTGCCCCCAGTTTATATACTGAGCATGACGTCATATGGCATGGAATAGCCCCTTGGTCAGTTTGGATCAGCTATTCTGGCGGTGCCCCCTCCCAGTTCCCTGTGCACCTGGCAGAGCATGGGAAGCTGAAAAAGAAAGTCCTTGACTAGGGTAAGCACCACTTAGCAACAACCAAAACATCAGTGTGTTATCAGCATTCTTCTTACACTAAATCCAAAACACAGCACTATGCTAGCTACTGGGAAGAAAATTAACTCTCTCCCAGCTGAAACCAGGACATAAAGTGACACAGTAATTTGAAAATGACAACAAAATGGCAGATTTCTTTGTTAACTTTATAACACAAAGTTTATGTGCTGAGCTTTTTTCAACCCATGTATGTGTTGCTGCAAAACTGATCATCATTTTGTATGTGAATATGCAACACCCTTGGATCAATGCTGTTAGAGTAACTTTTCTAAAACGTTCCTTTTAAAAAATTCTGGCTATTAAGAGTTCTGACTGTTCTTTACAGGCTTACTAAAAATGAATGCCTAATCTGATTGGAAGTGCTAACGACAAAAGGAAGTTTATATTTGTGTAATGCCTGGAGCTGTTATAGGCAACGTCAAAGAATGAAGAGTTTTAATGCTGTTACAATAGGACATTCAGATATGTTTTGGTAGAAGAACAATGGTATTTCCTGTCTTAACCTTGACAATATTGCAAGAATAAGCGTGGTTTTGCCTTCTATCATTGTTGTTAGTTGGAAGATATGTTAGAAATGGGTATTACTAGGGTTTTCTAAACCCATTCAGTCACTTTAGACACGGGTCAAGCTTTGGCAAAGGGAAAAAGAACAGATGTGTTTGTGGTTTTGACATTTTTGGCACTATGCGATGTATAAGCAGTGATGAAAAAACAGCGGGCCACCTGGCTCTGCACTACTTACAGAGCATACCTGTACTCTCATGATTAGGACAGATGAGGACATGATGCACTTCTGTCTAGATGAATCCTAGTGTTTAGAAACAGATGTGTTTATTCAGGATTCTTGATTGCTTGTTCAGTTTGGGGGCATGTTAAAGAGATTGCTTCTCAGATTCTGGTTTTATTTTCATATGAGCAGCAGCCTTTCCAGGGATTATACATTATATACAGGCAGATACTTCACTTTTCATAAGTCTTAGTTTAATTATCCTTTTGTTTTGTTTTGTTTTTAAATGCAGTTGTTTGAAAGCCTCCTTGTATCCTCTACATGCTTTCTTTTTCAGGATATGTGATTAGGTGTCTTGCTCCGTCCCTCTGTCCCAGATGTTGGGAGGATGATTTGTGCTGCTCTTTCTAAATGGTTATTTCTACCCTGAAAACAGTTAATAAAATGATATGCAATATAGTTAAAATAGTTTAATTTAAATGTTTATGTTACTTTTCACATTGATTTTTAATTTACTATTTTAAATTTTATCTTTTTATATGGAAGTTATTTTGCGTATTATCAGACTTTAAGAATCCACTACATTATGGATAGTATAAGATATTGTGCACAGAGATCAAGATACAGCTACAGCTGGGTTGTTACTGCCAAATAAGAGAATGGTAATTTAAGTTTAAAAGCTAGTATGAAGGTGTAGGTTGCTGTGGTTTTGTATTGGTACACAGTTAAGAAGTTGGGAGAAATGAGGAAGCTAGAAAAAACAGTTCCTGCAAAGGTTAACATGTTGGGTTTTATTATAATATATTCAAAACATTATTAGTTAGGTATTCCCCCTATAATACATAGCAGAAATAATTTTGTTCCCAAGCAGAAGTTAGAAGGCAGAACTTACTTACATTTTGAAGCTTCTTTTTTTCTTGAGAATTGTCTGCATCTCATTGATAAAGAAACTGTTAGTGATACTAAGTGGTTGAAACTCTTAAAATGCACCGTCACTGATTAGATTTAAAATAATTACCTTTAAACATTTTAATACACAGGCCAAAACACTACGAAAATTAATCCAACAAACATTTCGACAATTTGCCAACCTCAATAGAGAAGAAAGTATTTTGAAATTCTTTGAGATCATCTCTACAGTGTACAGATTTGACAAGGAATGCTTCAAGTGTGCTCTCGGTGTAAGTAGTGGAATGTGACAGTCACCAGAATACATGCTGTACTTATGAGTCTAATTGGTTTTGCTTAGTTCTGCAACTAATTGCTTGCTTAGATGTAGAGACGATTGGATTTCATTAACAACAAAATATATTTATTGATTTTGTTTAGAACTTTCTCAGTTGGCTGTTTAAAAAGCACCATTCGTTAGTAGGGTAAGAATTGTACATTATTAAATATTTTTATTGGTGCTGTGTTTGTGCAAGTCAAGCAGTTTTTAAGCTGGTTTCATGAGGAAATGAGACTTCTCAGCTTCTTCTGTTTGTAAGTTTACCTCTAATGCCTTTTAATCTCTACCAGTTTCAAACAAATTTTGAGAAAGGGCCTTAACGTCTGCAAGCTTTGAAAATGGACACTCAGGTAGAAATTAGAACATGAACATCAATGTCCATGAGAAGAGGAAATATAGGAAATACATAGTTCTCATGTAGACCTAAGATAAACCACATGGAAACGCATTTTGAGTAGCAGGGATCCCCAGGAAACCAGTCATGAGCAGTTTTGCTACTTATAGAATTACTTGATTTTAATATTTTTTAAATTGCTTGAAGAGTTTAAAAGCTTCTAGAGATTAATTACTAAACCTGTAATTATAACATTGGAGGATAGTGCTCCGTAGCAATGTCTTGTCTTACTTTTGAAATTTTGCCCTGTCTTTCTCCTTCGATTCTGAAGTCAAGCTGGATTATTTCAGTGGAACTGGCAATTGGCCCAGAAGAAGGCATCAGTTACCTTACAGACAAGGGTGCAAATGTAAGTCTACTTCTGTTTTCTTTTCTCAGTTACTGTGTTAACCTGTGGTGAACTGAACTTCACACAAAGGGAAATGACAAGTCTAATCTTTGAGTTAAACACAGAAGAGCTGGGAGATTCAGCATATACAGCTGTTATTGAGATATTAACTCATGATTTAGGAGCGGAGAAAATGCAGTTCGCTTAAGCAGAGAGATGGTGTCAGCCTTAGCGCTGAATTTGTTTGCTTTCGTACCCAGTGAAGTGCTTACTTGCAGAATTTGCAGCATTAGTGGTGACTTTTTAACAATGAAACATGCAAATTATTCTAAATTATTCTCCTCTTTCTTAGGAACGTGTAAATGAAGAGCTTGTTTAATCAGTTAGTGTTTAGCATTTGTGCAGTCATTGCTGGCTTATTTGCTTTACTTCATACCCTTAATAGCTTTTTCATGACCTGCTGTTGACTGTATTACAGTATTTTCTGTGCCTGTGCACCTCCGTGGTGCAAGGAAGTTATGTTCAGACAGGTTCTTCTAGCAAAATGTTTGGGACCTTTACAGTCATGACTTACGTTGAGCCCATGTCCAACTTCTATTGAAATTATATCAAAGGTAGTGAAAAGGTTTGGCAATCAGGAATACATAGCCAGCTAAGAACATGCCTTTTACAGCAGTCTGGAGGTCTGTTAAGTATGCTGTGAGTGCACGTTCCATGTGGTTAACCTGTTGAGTTTTCTGTTGTGACCTCCCAAGAGGTTGTTTCCACTATGTACTTAAGCATGTGCCTGGAGTTGCTCAACAGTGACCTCTGTAGGCAAACCTGGTGCTTCGTTTCATTTTGCAAATCCCGTGGATATTTTTATGTGTTGTTAGCCAAAGCCTAACGAAACTGTAGAAAGAAACAGAGGAACAGATTTCTACAAGTGTAATTTGGAGATCAAAGTCTGCATGTGCTTTTACAACATCAGGAATAAAGGGTAAAGTATTTTGCTGTAATTTTGAAATTTTCCCCACTTTTTCCATTGCCTTTCTGCAGCCAACTCATCTAGCAGACTTTAATCAAGTGCAGACTATTCAGTATTCAAACAGTGAAGACAAGGACAGAAAAGGGATGTTGCAACTCAACATAGCGGGTGCACCTGAGGTATGATATTGACAGTTGTGATAAACTTACTAGCTTTGGTTTTCCTGGGAAGGGGTGGAGATTAGTGTACTCTTAATGAAGATACTCTGTATATTGTACTTTTGGTTTGGTGTGTAACTTCATTCTGGATTTTCCTACTGTCAGTGTAACTACGATGTACTAAATGCATACTTCCTTTTTGTGCATGCATGTTTAAGCTGCGGACTGCGTATCTGTGTATGTGTACAAAGACTTCTGTTATTATTAAACTCTCTTGCTCCTCCTGTAGTTACAGCCAGTGCTTTATATTTTAATATTTTGCATTCCAGGCATTCTGCAGTTGTTTGATTTTTCTTGTTCTTTAAGGGGAGAGGGAAGTTGAGTGTGAGCAGTCGTCATTATACTAGTCAGATGTTTTTGGTTTTAAAATAGTCTTAGAGCTCGTTACATGTGTTAGGTTTTGCATCTGGTGCTTGTAGACTTCGATATTTGTAAAAGAAGCTTAATTTAAAAATACTAGCCTTCAAGTGCAACTTAATAGTAGCGTGCGTATGTATATGATGCTACGTCCTAAAGAGGAAACTGAGCAATTCCACTTTTGTGAAAAGGAGAAATATGAAAGAGGGAGAATTTGTTCCCTCATATTACATGGAGGCAGAGCTGGAAGTTAAATCAAATCTTTTCCTTGGTCCAGTGCAGTGGCAGACAGTCACTGTTGTGGAGAAGGATTGAGGGCAAAGTTGGCAAATCGGTGCAGAGGATGATGAATGTTGGCAGTATTAAAATTAATAGCTTGTCTGTATGTTTCTCATCTCTTTTTCCACTGTCTGTCTTCTTTTTTTAATTTACCTTTTTTGAAATGGGGGAAGGTTTCTTTTTGGGGGGGGGGGGGAAATTGCTGCAAAAGGGAGGAAAAAAGGTACCACCTGTATGACTTTTAAGGAATAAGCAGCTTCTTCAGAATTGTCATAATTATAGCCGTAGAAGTCATAGCAGTTGTAATGAACAGTGGTTGACTGAAAGATTAGCTAGCAAGCCACTTAATAAGCCCAGATTAATATTACATTTGGGTGGAGGGTTTTATCAGCTGTGCTTTCTGAACCTCGTGTTTTAAATTTGCTACATAAAAGGTAAAGCAAGAATCTGATAGCTCTTTGCTCACCCACATTTTTCTGTTTACAGTTTGCAAGTGTGTGTAAAGTTCAGATGCAATGACACAGCTGTTCTACTCAGTGTTTGCAACTACAATAATACCTCTTTGTTGGTGCCTTGTTTTTTTCCTTCCTTAGCCTCTGACAGTGACAGCACCATCCTTAACCATTGCAGAGAATATGGCTGACTTGATAGACGGATATTGCCGACTGGTGAATGGAGCTACGCAATCTTTTATTATCAGGCCACAGAAAGGTAAGGAGATGTTTCATTCTGGTAGTTGCTATACTCATATCTACTGACAGATTATTTTACGTTTGACTAGAAGGCACAAGGTATCAGCAAAAAAACCTCACTCAGAGGCTCTTGTGTTTCAGGGAGGAACCATGAGGTATTTTTTGTTACGAGAAACACCGATAGTAAATGTCACTCCATCAAAAAATTACTTAATGGCTGATAATTTAGACTAGTTTTCAGTAATCGCTGCTTTACACTATTCTGAACTTAACTAGCAGGTGTAAATAAATTGTAATTAAGGGCATTCCTAACAAGGATGTGTTATCTTGAAATGTGATTCCCTAATATACAAGTGGAAATTCAGAGAGTTTGGTCAGAATGCGTTAGAATAAGGTTCTGACCAGTGATAATTTTTTAAAATTTCTGCCATCCTCCTAGATCTCAAAATGACTCTGTTTAAAAAATAAAAACTTTGAGAAAAGCTCACAAGCTTTTCTTGTAAAATAGGATTAAAGCAGAGGTGCATTTCGTAGTACTGGTCAGTTGTTTTTGTGGCAATGCACAAGCTGGAAGCAGTGAGACCAGGGTGCAGGTACACATAGCTTTAAAGAGAGAATTTTAATTAAATTTCATTAGAAGTTTTTCTAATTTCATCCAGCTTTAATTATTGAAAAGCATCCAAGCAAAGCTGCTTAGGAATTGAAATTTCTGTCCTCCTGTACTAATCTTTACTTGTAGAAACTCATCCCAACTTTTTTGGTTTCTGAAACAATGAATAAGCTATTTCCTTCTTCCCTATTTGTAATACAAGAAAGTACACGAACTATCCTAGAAGCTCTCCAATCTGAAGCTGAGTCCCTTTTTAGCCACATTTTCACTTTGTTGTGCCACTGTTTTTCCCTGGTCCGTAGTTGTTCAAATGGGGTAACATCAACGTAGCTCAGGTCTTTCTCAGGTCCATATATAGCATCCTGCCTGTGCATGGCAGAAAAAAAAACACCTGAAACTTGGTCATTCTACTGAATACTATGAAGAAATGTGATTGTAGGGTGTTAGATGTTTTGACAGCACTTAGAAATTGTTCAAATTATTCTTAGATTTCCATGTTTGTTTGTTATTTCTGACCCTTAGCATGTGTGACTAACCTTTAGCTCCAACACAAGCAGCTTTGTTAGAATTTGCATTGGTCATGCAACCTCATCTCCATACAAAGGAAAATCTTCCCTCGACACAAATTCAGCTCTTCTAGCCAACTTAGTGCACAACTCAGTGAGGATGAACCATTGGCACCAAAATTTGACACTGGAAGGATAAGCTAACATCAGTGATAATGCTAGTTTATTGTTCTAAAAATAAAATAGGCATCACAAGCAAAGATTTTCATTTCACTAGTCTAGTCTATACCTGTGAGCGATTGTCTTCTGTGCCTCTTCTTTTCTGAAAAATTGTAGTTCGGGGTTTGTTACAATCCTTATTATTCACTCTTAAAACTTTCCTTCTAATGCCAGTACATTGGCTGTTTTTCAGCCTGAACTATAGTAGCTAAAGTTGAGCTTTTCAAACTTTTTCATATCTTAACACATTCATATCTTAACACTCTCCCCACCTCTCAGTCGTATTAAGTTGATGGATAGCACCGTCCTTTGCTTTTTCTTTAGAGGCACACACGTAGAGTATGTCCAATTCTTGCCACTTCTGCACTGGTGGTATTTCGGAAGTTGGGTCCGTTCAGTCTACATTGCCGGTGCTGTTATAGGGTTGCTCCTTTGCTATCAGAATGGCTTTCCTTTTCTTACCTGTACATAAATGCTCTTAACTCCACAAAATACCACTGCCTGATGATTTCCAATTCTGCCATTCACAACAGCAACCGCAAGCAGTCAAGGCCTTCATCAAGTCTTAGCTCTATTCATCCAGTGTGCCAGCCTCCAGTGCTGTGCATTGTGGCATTGATTGTGCTCCAGTCACGCGTGTTTCCGTTTCTCAGCCTAACCTTGCTCTGCTGCCCTCTGTGCCGTCCTCGCCCAAGCAAGGGAGCAGCTCCCACTCAAAATCTCTACAGGATTTACCACATTCTCTTCGATACTTCCTTGTTTCATGATGCGTACAAACAATTGCCATCTAAGATTAGCAAGGCATGTGGGTCCTGACTTACTGCAGCTGTAGGTGGCAATAAAAATTGACCCACTCTGTTTGCACTTTTTCTTTCTAATTCTTGTCGTCTTCTGACCTGACTTCCTTACCGTTCAACTGTTACGTCTTCTAGAATCACTAAGCTCTGTTAAGGGCAAGATCTCTGATTTTTCTGTGTTGTACAGTACTTGGCACAGCTATGCCTTGCACTGTGGTTTGCTGGTAGGCATGAATGGAAAAGAAATCAATGCATTTAATGGAGTGTGTTCATTTGTGTGATATTCTTATTGGTGTATTCTAACACAGAGCAAATGAGCAGTGACTGAATTAAAGGAACATTATATAGCACTTTGGGAACACTCCTCTTTATTGCAAACATTAAGAGAATCCCTCCAGTTAAAATAAATTGTGGGGTTCTTTTGTCTGAGGTTTCTTTTTTTTGAAGTTCACAGCAATACTCAACATATTAATTAAACATTTCGTAGGAGAGCTGTCCCCACCATGATCTGCATTCCCAGATCCCTCCCGCGGTGAGCTTTGATTATACAAGGCACATCAGAAACAAATCATGCGGCGACTCTCGATCCAACAGATGGGTTTTCTTCCCTCTTTGAGCTTTCCCATTCCCTCTTTGTTGTAAATTTACGTTTATTGCAACTCTCCTCTTAAATTATCCTCCTTGGTTACTAAAAGAACCTGTGTTTTTGTGATATTATCTGTCTCGCTATCTGTTAATAATCCAGTTTCTCTTAATTTGGCGAGAGCATGTGGTAATATTTAAGACCTGGACAGTGTTTGGCATATTTCCATTCAGTTTGTTTTATTTTTCATAAATATTTTGGTATACGGGTCCCTTTAGACCTTGTGGAATCTTTGAACTTAATATTTGTGTTTCCATTATCATGCTTAACTCTTACAGGCAACAAGCACAAATGAAGCAACTGGTAAAAACTTAAAGTGATATTAAGCGGTTATTTACTGATTGGACTATGCACTAAGTAGCTTTCCTGTGATCTTAAGTCTAGTGGCTGAATTTTGTATCTATTAATCACTTTAAACAAGCTTTATAGGTAATGCACAGTTGTCAAAACTCTTATAAAAGGCTAAAAATAATTTCAATTGGATGAGGACAGTTTACGTTGCAGTAAACCAAAATACTTGAGAGTTCTTTTCATGTCTGCTGGAGCCAGGGGTTGTAGGAGTGGTGGAAGGTACTAGGTATACATGCCAAGGTTTTGGAAGTGGCAGGGCTGCAGGGGTGGCCACTGCGGGAACAGACCAGGGCTGCCCTGCGCCACTCACTGCTGCCTCCACACCATTCCACCCCTTGCCTCTGTGACACGCAGACGCAATGGATAATTGTCACTAAAATACACGTTGATCACACATTGTTTACAACCTTCACTTACATCAACAAAAATTCCCAACATCAAAATCTAAAGTATCATCATCACAAAAGCAAAAAAAAAAGAACGGTATGTACACAATAAAACTCCTCTCCTTGTCCCATCACCACTTTAGGACGACAAATTCCCAACACCAGCATCCAAGCTCCCCACAATTATTGCAATCCCTGGTATTCTCCAGTCTGACTTTTAGCCGCTGCCTCTTTCAATTACAGTTGCTGCCTTGAACTCCTGAAGCCCCACGTTGGGCACCAAAAGCGTGGGTTAGCCCTGGCCAGCAGCCAACCTCAGCGGCGTGCTCACTCCCCCTGCTCAACAGGACAGGGGGAGAAAATAGGATGAGAAACCTCATGGGTTGAGATAAAGACAGGGACATCACTTACTAATGACCATTAAGGGCAAAACAGAATTTTGGATTCAAATTCAGGGAAATTAATATAATTTATCACCAATTAAAATAGACTCAGGTAGTGAGAAACAAAGACAAACATTAAACCACCTTCCTACCATCCCCTTCTCCCAGGCCCACCTTCACCCCTTCACTCCCGGCTCCTCTCCCCTCAGGGGCGCAGGGGTGGCCATGGGGGGTGCGGTCAGTCCATCCCAGCCCCTCTCGGCCGCTCCTCCCTCCTCACACGTCTCCCTGCTCCAGCGCGGGCCCTTCCCCGGGCTGCAGTCCTTCAGGGACAACCTGCTCCCGCCTGGGCTCTCCACGGCCGCAGCTCCTGCAGGAAATCTCCCCCTGCTGCGGCGTGGGGCCCTCCCCGGGCTGCAGGGTGGGTCTGTGCTCCAGCGGGGTCTCTGCAGGGCTGCAGGGGATCCCTGCTGCGGGCCTGCAGCACCTCCTGCCCTCCTCCTCCTCCGGCCTGGGGCTCCCTCTGCTGCTGCTCCCTCCTGGGCTTCCTCCTCCTCTGCCTGTGCCGCCTTTTGCCCTTTTGGAAACCTGTTTTCCCCCGGCGCTCCCAGCTTGGCTGAGGGGCTCAGCTGTGTCCTGTGGTGGGGCCGCTGGAGCTGTCTGGGACCGGCTGGAACCGGCTGTGTCCGGCATAGGGCAGCCCTGGCCTCTCCCCACAGCGGCCGCCCTGCAGCCCCCCTGTTGCCAACGCCTGGGCACGGGCACCCCAATACGATCATGCATATCCCATTTTTTTAATTGAATATAGAATTGGGCAAAACGTTGTGGGTTTCAACTTGTGAAAAACAACATATGCTTTTACTGGGATGCTGCTAGTAATGAATTTTGACTTCAGACCTACAAGGGTACTAATGAATGTTTCATATTTTATTTGGGATATAAGCTGTAAACGGATGAGCACCAACTTGGGAAACACTGCCTGAAGTGAGCAGTTTGTATCCAGAGCGCATGTAGGCGTCTATAAGATCAGCTTTGATATGCCATTTCAATGGTAGTTCTATGTGGATGGATTTTTCTTGAATTTTCTCCAGTGAAATGGGAGACTTCTCTAATACTACTTAATAGTAGGGTTTTTATTTCTGGCTGCCCTTTTTTTTTTTCCTTCCATATGCTTACTTTTCCAGTTTCCCTTGTCCATATCTGGCCCTCCACTTGATGCATATCTCCAGCAGCCAAAGGAGGGATGTTGTCCATGTAGCCGGTCAATGCATACATCAGATTGTAGCTTAAGAGCGGTGCTGTGTGCTCCTTCCTTCTCCCCAGGGCTGAGCGTGCGTTGTCTACCTCTTCCACTCCCATCAACCCAGAGGACAGGGGCCCAGTTCTGTTCAGTGCCTGACAGTGCATTGCTCTGCTGCTAATGAGAACAGAATCAGTCATGCCTCATGGAATTTAGCAAAGGACAAAGTAAAAAGGAAGATGATCAGAAATAATGGGATTTTAGTTACATCGGACACATGCATGCTGCCTGTTTTTCCAACCAATCTGGAAACAAACATTCATTTAACTTGGGTTAGAGTCTCTGCTTTTCTCTGGCTGTCCCAACATTTCCTCTCACCGTTTTCCAGCCATCTTCAATTCCTTGCACCTTTGTCGCACTCTACTCGTTATCTATGTCATACTACTATTCCTCAACTAACTATGTAGTACCACTTCTATTTGCATTCTCCTTATCTCACAAAATGTGTAGAATGGCTTTACTTTTAAGATGGAATCAAGATTTTGTTGTGAAAGAGATGTTTTATTATGATCCTTGCTTTATGTTTTGCACCGATAGGAAGCTGTTCAGTTAAGTGAAGTAGGGACTTGGAGGAACAAAATGGGCATCTCATGGTTAAGGAAATTCAATACTGCACTGGAAAGTTAGATTCTATCTTTATCTCTCTTAGATCCTTTTTGATAGGTAGCAATTGACTTCAGCATACGCTAGCAGTTGCCTCCTGTGGTATTTCTCACTTTCTCAAGAGGCTGGGGTCTACATTTGCAGGAGAGAGAAACAATCTGATCTGCAGCTGAGGTCACTACTTTGAACATAGGAAGCATTGTGGCCCTGCAAGTGTTATGAAATCATTCACTGATGTTTCTGAAGTCCCCAGATATGATACTGATGTGCTACACACACAAAAAAAAAAAACACCCTAGAGGAAATTAAAAGTTCTATCTTTAGAATACAGTTTGAGTAGTGTGCAGTTAATATGCGATGGAGCTACATATTAAACAGCAGGGAAAATTATTTTGAGTAGCTGCTCATTAATTGTGCACCAGTTATCTTGATTTAAAAGTATCGAATGATGACGTTAACTTTGCAGTTTAATAAAGCTCTTCTAAAACAGAGGTTTGTGTGTGTGTATCGTTTCCGAAGTGTTTAAAAACAGCAGACTACAAGTATGTTTTACCGGTAAGACACGTGATTCGTCAGCATCATCTAAACCATTAAATCCATTGCCAAACGTAGGAGCTGTGTTGGAATAACTAACAATAGCATCATAACTTGATAGAAAATGGAACTTGGGATGCTTTCACAAATAATGACGACAGCTGGTGTAGATACCAGGTGTAACTTAAGGTTCTTGAGTCTCCTTCACAACCCTGGGGAGGCCTGCACAGTAGCAGGCAGGACTCTACTGCCTGTTTCTTTGAG
This sequence comes from Balaeniceps rex, assembly GCA_013401315.1. Classification (NCBI taxonomy): domain Eukaryota; kingdom Metazoa; phylum Chordata; class Aves; order Pelecaniformes; family Balaenicipitidae; genus Balaeniceps; species Balaeniceps rex. The sequence continues at coordinate 9,098 of VYZW01006421.1, read as the reverse complement.
CTTGATGTCTTTTGCCCAGTTCCATCTAGTGTGAATCCTCTAGTGCCCGTTCCAGTCTGTCTTTTTTGGGTACCTCCCCCCCAAATCTTTTTATTGATAGGCTGTCACCTTCAAGCATCTGGTCAGATACTTGTCACTCCACACTACCTTTCAGGATCTTTGCCTTTCGTTTCCTTTTCCAAAAGGTATCATTTACCCTAACATCACAATACCCACCTTGTGCTTCTTGTGTAATCTTCTTCTGCACTCCAGTTTCAGGTGCTTTCTCTAGTCACTTTGCCCAGCTGCTCTAGGTCATCTCCCAAACCACAGCTCTTTGTTTCCCTTCTTTCCTCCATCTTTCCTTTCAACATCCCCCATCAGACCCTGAGGTGCAGCTCTCTTACCCTTTCTGCCCGCTTGTTCTTCAGCACCTTTAAGTACAGTTGACCCTGTCTCTATTCCTAGTATTTAATTGTTGTTATTTATTTAAACCCACTGGGAAAGATCTGACTTTGTAGCCCTGGGCTTGATTTGGAGTGTGTGCAGCCCAAGTCCAGTGCTGTGGTCTCCTCACTGAGGAGGAATTCAGCTTTGAGGCTTTGTAAGAGCTCTGCTGAGCATGCCTGCACTGCAGTGGGGTTTTTTTCCCCAAAAAAACCCTCACAGCTTGACTAAAATTAGGCAGACTTTCATTGAGATGGTGGAAGGAAACATCCTAATGCACCATCCATCTCATGGTGAATTATGGTGCATCCCTACTCGAAACTGTAGAGGTCTGGGCAATTTCCAAAGGGGTCTTTTGTTTTTCTTAACATTAAAAGGTCTGATCAGTCCCCTAAAAGCCAGCTAGCCAGCCTGCAGCAGAAATTTAGCATGGAAGCCATAGACCTGATTGGTGAAAGTACAGCAAAATTGTAGGAGAAGGAAAATGGATCTCTGTGAACTTAACAGGCCATGCTGTTAGCATCATTTATGACTTAAACACTGTTTCAAATAAACTTAAAACCAGACCTAGGTTGGTGAGCCAAACTATGTTTTTCTACCTTTAGATAGCAAAAAAATTGTAACAAAATACTGTAGTTTGCCATGTTGAGCACGGCGTCTGAGTATTGGGCATGTCTCTACTCAGTCCCGTAATACACGAAGGCAAAACTGTAGTTTTCTTTGATAAGGTCTGGAAATGGAAGATATTTTAACATAGGATGAGAACAAACTAGAATTTATTATTTATGTGTAATCGGTATGTATCACCATTTTCTAAAAATGTGGCTCTTCCATTTTCTTTCGGGCTTATTTATCAGTACTACAGTGATTTAGAGAGTGATACCCATTTTAATTGTCCACTTTCTCTCCTTCCCTTCATACTTTCATCTACTGTAAATCATCGGTGTTTTACTAAAGGATTAGTAACTTCCCCATCATCCTTCCCCACATGGATACCAAGTGTCTCATCAAATCCAGTAGGGGAAAAAAAGCTTGATTATGTACATCCAAGCTTTCATTACACAGTACTGTTATCATAGAAAGACTGGCAAGGATTTGAAAACAGTTTACAGAAAGCTAACTTCATCTCTGGCTACTAAGCATTACTATTGTATAATCTCAACCAAATGTGAAATCTATATGATATGTGCTTTGATGATTTATTTCAGTTGTCTTGCTTGGAAGTCCGGCTTCAATTGTTTTATTTATATGTTAGCACTTAGCACATCTTGGAGATAAAAGCGTTTCTTACTAGAGAGATGAGATACTGGTACACTTTCTGCAGGTGATTTATCAGAGTTACTTGTTAAGAATAAAAAAAGAATGTTTATATTCTGTATACGTTGTTCTTGCAGATAAGAGTTTACCGAAAGGTCTATATCACTGGTTAGAAGGAGTTGCATTGATACGCTGCTCTTACTAATATGTATAGAACAGTCTTTTGAATCAACATAAGTTTCCCTGAGAGATTGTGATTATTGTTTCAGGCATGTATGTATTGCACGTTGAGAGAGCTTATTTGGAAACTTGAAAAAATTGTAATCCTGTTTTCTTCTTGTTTACACAGAAGGTGAAAGAGCTTTACCATCAATACCAAAGTAAGTTTTATGCTTCCTTTTCTTATATATTAAAAAAATGGTTTGAAAAATAGTTTTGCTTAAGGGACGCTTTAGGACTTTCTATACGTGCTTAATTTTTATTGTTGCTTTTGGATTCTAGGACAAATAGCAGGCGGTCATTTGGGACCATGGGGCATAAATGACTGACAGCAGCATTAAACTATAAAGATACCAGAAATAAAATCTGAGGAAAAAAGTGCATAATGCATCGCCCGTATTTGACAGTAACAAAAGGAGGATGTTTTGGGAAAGACTTGACTGTGATTCAGGCTAGCTATTTTGAGTCCATGAGTAAAGTAAATTATAGGAGTGATGCTAAACAGTTTCTGAATTGCGGTTTCAATCTGTCAGTCTGTGCTCTTGTTTTTCCTATTTCTGTTTATGTGAAATATAGAATTTTTTTTTCCTCCTATCATAAATCTGTCATGTCACCTTTTGTTAACACAATTTCTGTAATGGAGCCAGTCTAAGTTGGGATCTCTAGGTTCAGTGTAATAATGAATTATCATTTACAGAGCAAATGCTTTTTAATCTATTTTTTTAAATATAGTAATGTAGAAAAATTCTTTTCCAGTAGTAATTATGGATTTGTAGAAAATGCTAATGTATGTCAGGCAAATAGAGTTGATTTTTAGCTCTGGCTAGTTTTGTGGTGATACTGTATCTGAGGTATGCTGAGACATGCTATCTGCATCTAACAGTTCTTACATAAAGTATGCTAAGATACCTCTCTGCATTTTTCTCCTTCCCAAGCTTTAAGGTAAATAAGAAAAGATTTCTAATTTAGCTCTGTTTGAACTAAGAATCCTTCTTACGTGGTTGGAGCCGGTAGTCCATAACGCGGTGGTAGGCAAGCGTGTTAATTCTCCCTGCTGATTCTCTGCACTCCTGGTGTCAGTGGCTAGGTCTCCATCCTATCTGGCAAGTTGGGATGGTTGTCTCCCCTTTCCATGGGCAATTTTCTTATTGTGGTCTCCTAAACTTCAGTCCTTTAACCAAGCCACTTTTCTTTTTTTTGCTTGTTTGTAATCTGCTTTCTCAGTAGCCACATTCAGACCCAGTTTAAAGCCACGTCTCATCAGATTGTTCTCCTTGAACCTTATCAGGCAGTATCACCAGTATCCAGTAGCAGGAGATAACTGTTGAAAGACCAAATGAAATTTAGCAGTTTATGGTGACTTACCTCTTCCTTTTTCCTTTGGGACACAGGGACTGTGCCTACTTTGACCCAGCCACCTCATTCTGTTTCTTCCTTGATTCCTGGAAGGAGGCCAGAATTATTAATATTACTTTTTTAACTGTTGGGTGGACTATGGAACACAATTTGTTCCTGAATCTGCAAGAAACTAGCCACTTAGATGCTAGTGGTTGCTCTTCTTTCACAGGTCCTGCTGCAGTCCTCGCTAGCCAGGTAGCTTTCTCATGGTGCAGAAAGAGAGAAGTTAAAATGCAGGGAGGAAAAGGAAATGAAAGTCGAGGCTGGAAGCAGTAAAGCTGGTAAACTTAGTGTGCGCTCATATGGAAGAGGAAAATTTGGTTTTACTTCAATAGATACAACTGAGAAACACAAAATAACTTTCTAATTATGTAAATTTTATCCTTTTTTGTTATTTGTAGGGATTTCTGGGATAAAATAAGGCTTGAAGGAAAAGCTTCTTCTCATTTTTGGGACAGTTTTACCAAAACTCAATTTGTACGCTTCAGTCTGTTTAAACAAGGGCACCACATATGCTTGTAGTCTGGCAGCAGAGGAATGAGCTTTTGTCGGATGTATAAAACTACTAGCCAACACCGTCTTGCATCTGGAAAGGTTTGCCTTTGCCAGATGAAATTCCAGATTTCTGAGAGCATGAAGTGCAGTACTCTTGCTGTCTTACCATTAAAATTATGTTTATGTGCATACATAAAAAAAATTTAGAAGAATTCATTGGTATTTCTGTTACTAATGAACATTTATAGCTAACTACATTTAAATTTAATGTCGGGTTTTTTTAATTGATGTGTAAATCAATTTAAAATTGTTGTACAGGGTAAGTCATCTTACAGACAAAAACTCAATTCACACTTTACTTCCAGTAAATAATACAGAAAGTAGAAGCACCATCAAATTCCATACATTGACAAAGTTTAGACATGCATGGCTTGATCTGAAAAGTTTGTAAAACTTAGGTTTCGTT
>VYZW01006420.1:20177-74966 GCA_013401315.1 Balaeniceps rex | reverse complement strand
AATAGGTTTCTGCTTTTTAAACACTTGGCAAGTGCTGGGAAGAGGTAACAAGGACAGAAATTTTGACATGTACAAGAAGCAAAGTGGTGCTCTGCTGCAAAAATTATGGTGCAACAAGGAAGCTCTTTATATTTACTATATTATTCAGAGGGCTAGGTCATGCTGCCCCAAGACACTTCCTCCACAGGTGGAAGAAAAGGGTTTGGATCTAGCTGATTATTCATCACAGAGGATGCCAAGTCAATGGCTTTTTTCCCTGATCATGTTTAAATTATTTTATTTACTGAAGGGGCTGCTTTTTCCAAAATTATGGTTTCCCTGACCTGTCTTAATGTTCAATGTAGTTCTGTGGTTTTATAGTCTCTTCGCATTAACTTTACAGTAAAGTTAATATGGTAGAATGACTTCATGCCAGAATCTCTCAACATATTTTATTTAAAAAAAACAAACAAACGAAACCAAAAAACCCCCCACAAAACAAAACATTCTGCTCTCAAAAGAAAAGGGTTGCTCAATCATTTCAAGACTCATCCAGCTGATGTGGAGGTGAGCTGTTTTTCTTTAGGAGTATTTTTAGAAAAGACCTTTGAGTCTTCACTTGTACTCAAAGCAATTTTCTCTATCCTTTCTGAGTCCTCAGTTCCACCACTAACAATGACTTTTCTTGGCATCAAGCTTCTGGTTAAGAGAGGTTTACAACCCTTTCCTAGAACAGAGTGGATACCTGGCCCTCCTATCTAAATCTCTGTTTACATACTACTTCTGATTTGGGAATCTTTAAGCTCTTTGAGAGGGAATGGTATTATCTTTTCCATGTAGATCTCAATTTTATTCTTATCTCAGACTTTATTCATCTTTATCCAGGGCTGTTTTGCCAAGCAGAAAATGTTGACTTTAAATTTCATTTGTTGCAGGAATCTATGTAAAAAAAACTTAACAACAAATGTCACTTCCCTTGAAATTTAGTTGCCCAACTGTTGTTTACTTTGCAAAAAATAAAACTTCCAAAGGTAAATATATAGGTTCTTAAGCTTACAGCAGAGCTAACAGATTTTGAAGTCTGACGTAACATGGTCAATTCTATTTGAATCTGTTCCATTTCAGCATTTCTACTTAATATAACCAAACTGGCAGAAAAACTATTTATTTGATTGTTGAGAAGGTAAAGCATAATCTTTCAGTTTTCTTTTTTTCCCCTTAAACTGACAGACTAAGAGCTGCATCTACAAAGAGGTCCCCTTTCTATTCAAGAACAGTAGATGCAGGATAGAGTGTCAAGACTGCCCTGAGACTAGCCAGGCTGTCTCTGGAGTGGGAAGAGGTTGGTCTGAAGTGGATTCTTCAGCTCTCGAGCGGGGGGGGCAGCAGGCAGGACCCATAATCCAAGGTGTATACTTGTATATATGCAAAGCTGTACCTCTGGCAGCAAGAGAATTCCCTTGGATTCCCTGCCCACAAGCTTAGGAAGAGGCTTTGAGTGGCTATCTTGCCATGAGTCCCTGAAATCTGGTTTAGATATGGACCCCCAGCTTTCTCCAAGTCTAAGTGCTCTTCTGTGCTGCAGGGAATAAGGGAGGGAACAGATTTGCTCAGAGCAGGTTGCTCATGGTAGTAGAAAGAGTGACTGGAGGGAGGTCTTGCCTACATGTGGGATTATATTATTTTTATGTATTGGCACATATGGGAAGAGGGTAAATCACTTTTACTCAGGCTAGTGTATCTTCTACAAGTGCCTATAGTGTTACAATTTAGGAGTGAACCAGTAATTGATACTATTTCTGAGATACCTCAAAAGGTATGGATTTTCTGCATGACTTGGCTAGAATATTTGTATTCAAGTGATGTGTAAAAGGGCCTTTGATCATGTACAAGTAAATGCTAGACTACATCGTATAAGAACTACAAAAAGCTCAACACTCTTAATGGCTTCACAAACTCATAAACTGAGCTATATTAATTGGGTGGAATTTCCCAAGAGCAGAGAACAGGAGAGCTGGAAAGAAGGCTCAACTGGGCTAGTATTGAGTAAATGTCCAAGAGGCTTGAATAAGCACTGAGACAAATATGGTTGAAATGAGGGAAAGATTTCTATAGTCCTCTAATGAGATGAGAGAAAATTATAGGGTCCTCACATAGAATCTAGACTGGTTTTTTGTTTTAAAGGAGCAATAATTAAGTTCTATTGGGGTGATATTTGTCACAGTTTATATCTGGAGACAAAATGGATTTCTTTACTTCAGCCATTTAATGTGGTGTTGGTGTGTGATGTTATTCCTGAAGTTTACTTGAATCACTTGGACTGAACCCATCTTGCTGCCCTTTGATCCATTTATGAAAGTTCATATATTATTGTTTCATTGCAAAGTAAGCAACAGAAATATTAATAGCATAAAGACTTCAGTCTCCGTCACAGTCAGGATTTCAGTATGATCAAATCTGTTGCCAAAACCACTGGAGAGTGTGAACCAGAGAAACGCACCTTCCTTCATCCACAGCTTCTCACTGGCTTTGGAGGAACTACACATTTCATGAATGGGATTTCTAGAGGATTGGTGTGGGTGGTAGGGATACTAGGCAGCTCCTTTATATCAACAGTTCATGCAACACTCATCTGTAACAAAAGGAAATGCACTTCAGACTGTTGAGACTGCTGATCTCTTGTCTCTTTACTGCATCCCAGTGGCATACCATTCGCAGCTGCATAGCTGTCTCCTGGAGTGGATGACAGCTGTGCACCCAGCCTTTCCCTGGCCACACAAACTTTGGGCACATAGCACATGTGTTATGCAGCACATAGTCTCAGTTAAGTCTTCTGCCATTTTGGAAGTTGACAGAAAAAGGCAAGCCAGAAATACACTCAGATGGAAAGGTGAGTAGGCTGCATACCATCTATAGGTCACTGCAGAGTTCTGCTATACATACTACCTCAAATGCAAGGGACAGTAGGAAATTGAAAACATAGTTCGTTAAATAGATATTGATCCTAGAAACATGGCTTCCTAGTACTTCAATTCTACAAACACTGGAATATTCCTGAAATTTTCCAGCTTTTCTAGCCTTTGTACAGGGAACACCAATGAAACAAAATTGGCCTTGTTTCATATACCCATAGCTTTTCCTACACTGGGGAGGCTGCAAATGATGTGGCAATGGGGAAAAGAGGCGGATTTCAGGGTTTCAAGCAGAGCAATACATGAGTGAATGGCTGCTGCCCTTAGACCAGTTGAGGGGAAAGACCAAAGGGTTTGAGCAACAGGGCTTGTCAGGATACTAAGGCAGGAAGGCAAGAGAAAAATATGTGGGGTGGGAAATGCAACAGTGGCATGAAATTTGAGTACAGATTTATGGCAATGAAAGAATAAAGAAGTTCCTCCCTGCCTCCCCTCCCCTCCTTTCCCCCTCCCCCCCGACTCTTTTCTTTGGTGGAAAACTCCCTTGACCTCAAAGTAGGGTGTCCATATGTAAACTGACCTGGCAAGAGTCCCTGGAACATCTTAGGTTTAGAAGTGTGCCTGTGAGTTTTTGGTATGGTGTTATTTGAAAAGACCATGCTAACAACTTAACAGTATAAACCATCACATCCCCATTCCCAGGAACAATCTCAAGCATTATTTAATTAATGAGGACAGACAGCACCAGTATTCCCTTTCTGAGACTCTTTGCTAGGTGTTCCTGGGGAGCTGCAGTGACATGACAGAAGCTCTACTGATATTTAGCTGCTGAAAATCTGATAGTTAATTGCCAAGAGGAAAGCCCGGTGAAACAATTATCTCTTTGATTTTAAAATTTCCTCTCCTTTTAAAATTTCTTCATCTGTTACATGCATGCTTTTGTAGAGATGGTATTCAGATGTATGATACCTTCTCCTTGAAAAGCTGTAGGTTGTGGTAAACAGTGTCCATATTTATCCCAAAATCCGGATAAACTGCTGTTCTGGATCTGTAGTTCGGATGTATCTGAATTAATCTAGAAGTGAGGTGCTATGCATCTTCGACTTAATATAACAATAGAAAAGGGACTACAGGTCAGACTAAGGATCCATCCGGCTTATTATTCTAGCTACTACAGTGGCCTCGAATGGAGGCATGTGGAAAAGTGAAAACAGTGCAAACATGGGTAACCCCAAATATTCTCCCAGCTACAGCTACTGTTGTCTTAGGGAATGTTGTATAATGAACCTTATCCTTTTGTTTGCTCTGAACCTGGCTCCATACGGCTTTCTTTAATGCCTCAATTATTTCACTGGCAAAGAGGGTAAACAAGTGATACCTTTTTAACCCATTCGTGAGCTTCGTGATTTTGTAGACCTCTGCCATATAGAATCATAGAATGCTTTGGGTTGGAAGGGACCTTTAGAGGTCATCTAGTCCAACCCCCCTGCAGTGAGCAGGGACATCATCAACTAGATCAGGTTGCTCAGAGCCCCGTCCAACCTGACCTTGAATGTTTCCAGGGATGGGGCCTCCACTACCTCTCTGGGCAACCCATTCCAGTGCTTCACCACCCTTGTTGTAAAAAATTTCTTCCTTATATCTAGCCTAAATCTACCCTCCTTTAGTTTAAAACCATTACCCCATGTCCTGTCACAACAGGCCTTGNAGAGGGGCAGAATCACCTCCCTCGACCTGCTGGCCACGCTTCTTTTGATGCAGCCCAGGATACGGTTGGCCTTCTGGGCTGCAAGCACACACTGCTGGCTCATGTCCAGCTTTTCATCCACCAGTACCCCCAAGTCCTTCTCCGCAGGGCTGCTCTCAATCCCCTCATCTCCCAGCCTGTATTGATATCAGGGGTTGCCCCGACCCAGGTGCAGGACCTTGCGCTTGGCCTTGTTGAACCTCATGAGGTTCACACAGGCCCACCTCTCCAGCCTGTCCAGGTCCCTTTGGATGACATCCCATCCTTCTGGCGTGTCAACTGCCCCACTCAGCTTGGTGTCATCTGCAAACTTGCTGAGGGTGCACTCGATCTCGCTGTCTGTGTCATTGATGAAAATATTAAACAGCACTGGTCCCGGTACGGACCCCTGAGGAACACCACTTGTCAAATATCCCCCTTTGGTCATCTGTTTTTGTGACTGAGCAGTCCAATCCTGTGTCCTTACTCTTTGTTGCTTCCCGCCTCTGAATCTGTTCCAGACTCCCACAAGAGATAAGGAGATTGCACATAATATTCATGATCCAAATGAACCATGGCATAATGATGGTCTCATTTTGTTCTCTGTTTATCACCTAATAGTGCCTAAACTTTAAGTTTTTAAGCTTTGCACAGTATTGAGCTGGTGTTTTCATGGAGCTTCCTATTACATTTATGTAGTTATATATATTATGTTCCTATTTCTGTTACAGTCTCAATATACCACTTCTGAGTGGTAATGGTCAGCTTGGTGCTAAGGGCCATATGTGAAGCTGGGATTGTGCTTTTTCTTCTGTGCATCCTTTATTGTCCATTCAGCTCTCTGGTCCTGCTGTTCTGTTGGCCCTCATCCTTAATAACTTAATATTTACAAATAAGAAAACCTTCTCACTTCATTGTTCAGCCTCTCTCAGGTCCTCCACCAGGATGAGAACCAGCATGAGTCCAGGTAGAACCAGTAGTCTGCAAGAAATGACCATTTACTTCCATCCTCTGTTTCCACTCCTTTCATCTGATTATTTGTCTCTGCTAACATCTTCCTCTTTTATGCTGTAGTTGCTTGTTACTAGCACTTTAATAAGATATCCTTTTGGAAATCTAAGTAGATATCAGCTTTATCACGCTTACCCATAGAGTTTCTTTCCCCCTTCAAAATATAGTTTTGCAAGGCATAACTTGTCTTCAAAGCCATGTTGACTCCTGAAGTTGATCATTCAGATGCCTATTAATTCTGGTTTGGTTTTGTGGGTGGGTTTTTTTGTTGTTTTTGTTTTTGTTTTTTTTTTTTTAATTGAAGTTGCCACTTGCCCACTTGCAAGGGAACACCAGGTCAAGAGGCCGGGGGTTCCCTTGAAACTGTTCATTAAAAACTGATGTCACATTTGTCATGTTCCTCAGGTACCGATGCAATGAGAGGCTGCACACTATCCTTGGTAATTCAGTTATTTCCTCCTTGAGTTCCTTTAGAGCTCCTGGGTGAATACCATCTGGTCTTGGCAATTTGTTAAGTTCATTTTGTCAATTTGTTCCATAACTTATTCTACAGTCACTTCAATTTCAGACAGCTCCTCTGAGTTGCTCATTTAAAAAAAAAAAAAAAAAAAAATCCCCCAAAAGACCCCCACCTTTTTTTTGTCTTGACATGGGACTCTTCCCAGCTTCTCCCAGAATGAACAGCAGTGCAAGAAATAATGTGTCTTCTCTTCATAGGTTTCTGCTCTTACATTATGATCAGTTGACTCATTGTAATCGTTGACAGGTTTTCTGCTCCTCATCTACTTAAAAGTAGATTTACTACTGATACCTTTTATCAGTTGTGCCTCAAAGTATTTTTGTCTGCTTCACTGTGTATGTAGGTTTTAATCTGCAGGAGTTCATGATCCTTTTTATTCCACTCATTTGGACACACCTCTTCAGCTTTCTGAGGGCTGCCTCTGTTAATGTACCATGTAGGAATATTGTACTCCTTTTGCTCCCTTTCTCAAGGATTTCTTAGTAAATCATACTTTTTGGCCCTGTGCTTTCAATATGGTGGCTTTACACAGCTTTGAGTGTGTGGATGTAATTCTTTTAGCTATACCTTGTCTTTAGCAAGTTTTTCTTTATTTTTACATAGAGTACTGGCTTTTTCCAAGTAATTTTTCTGCTGTGAGGAAGAGGAGTTTTAATTTTTTCAGCTCTGAGTGACTGGGTCAGGGATTCCTTGCTTTTTTACCTTAAAACTTGTTCTAGATATCAGCAATAGTTATGTACTCACTTAGGTCCTTTGTGCACTCACTGAACACTGAAAAAAAAAACCAAACCCATATATACACATATATTTTATGTATATATAAAATATACATACACATGAATAAAAGGGAATTTGTGTTGTGTTATGAATCAGTAGCACCACATGGGATGAATTGGCTAATTCTGGATCATTTTTATGACTTCATATAATAAACAAGTTCCTGATGAGGTTGTTCCATAAACTTTTGATGTTTTTCTGTAAGTCTCTCATTGGATGGCAGTGACTGCAATGAACAGTTCAGATAACTCATAGTTGCTAAGCACCAAGCAGGCCTTCTCAGTAAAAAGGAAAAGATAAATGTGAGAATTTAAAAATGCACAAGAAATTATTTTAATCCCTAACTGCATCATTTGTTTTGAAGTTATTTGATTTTGTCATTCTAAAACAGGCAGTTAGGGAGAGTAGTGGTCTAACCTGAGCTTTGCTTCCTCTGGTTGTATATGGCATGTCTTGGAGCATATCTTTAGGGGGATCTTAACATAAAGCTAAGGCTACCCAGTGAGGCTTCCTGCTTGTAAATTAACAATTTTATCAGTTACTAAGAAACACAGGCAATATTATCTGCTGGTAGCAGCTCTCTGCATGTGGGCATCCTGAAATATTGCCATCTATTTGAACCAGAACGGTCCCGTGCAGTTACATCTTTAAGGCTAATTAAAACACCAGAAGAGCTGCATCCGAGTTTTAAATGTAATTATTAAAAGTAATTAAAAACCCCTCATTGTATATCTGCTTTCCTAATGCTATGAGTCCAGCTGACTTGTGGGCACATTCTTGTGTACTACACATATATCCTTGTCTTCCTGTGAAAGATGAGAAAAATGCCTAGTAAGGAGATGAGTAAAGGAAGACATGCTGTTATCTTCCTAGCAATGACAGGTTTTACATCTAATGCTTTGATCCTCCTGGCCCATTAGCAGCGAGCTTTGTGCCCTATCTGCACACTAAAAGTGGTCAGAATGCATCACAAAACAAGTCCAAAGTGGTTCATTTGCCAAAACCAACTTTTTTTTTGTTCAGATTCTGTTGAAATGCTTAATCTCGGGAAGGTCAAAACACAATTTAGTTGCGATAAGGTTGAGGCATTTTAGTTAAATTTTATCCAGCAAGCTCTTCTCTTACACTAAAATAGAGTTTCTAACATTGAGTATCTGAACCAGCTTTAATGCTGTGTTGTACTGTGACCAGAATAGCAGGCAGGGTGTCATGCAGAGGACACCCACTGTGGGCACCCCTCTGAGAGCAGCGCCAAACCAAAGCAAATATGCCTGAGTCCCTCCAGCTACTGCTGTCATCTGGGACAAGGGAATGTGATTGTCCCCTGTAAATAAGTCTTGACATAATATGACCAGCACTTCCATGTACGTACACTATATTATATAATACAGTGTGTAGGCATTCATAGAAAACTTTGCAATCACTGTCTTATTCTCATTTCCTTCTCCTTGATCAGATGTTGATTTACAAGGACTTTCTGATCTCTTTCAGTGGTGGTAGAATCATAACTTAACATTTGTTCTGGGCTCTAATTCTAATACCAGCATAAATGCTGCTGCAAGTAATAGTTTATTTTTCAGTGAGATTGTTTAATTTTCTGTTATGTGCCTTAATGGCTTGCAGCTGTTGATAGACCAATGAGAAACTGTGATGGTATTTTCAGCCACTTGAATATGACTTCTAGTCAAGTTTAATTTGCCTGCTCGTTTATAAGATGCACTACATATGGTGAAATAAGATTTATTCTGCCTGAACCTTGTTCTCTGAAACTAGTCTAGGCAAATTGTTCTGGACATCTGTAGCTGATGCACAGGAAAGTACTTCCAATGCTTGATTCCTCCCTTGCACTGTGGTTGCCTCCATTTGGATGTGACAGATTGTCCTGTGGAGCAGGCTTCCTTTTTTTGTTGGCTACATGTCTAGCTCATAAATGGCTTTAAGTTGGGTGCATAAAATCAGGGGTGCAGTTGAAGGATTAGGACTTCAGCAATCCTCTGATAGGATTAACCTATGCAGGTAGGTCAAGAGACCTCTACTTCTTTCATTTGCTAGCTAAACCATGCTGTTTGCTCAGGTGTGGGGTAATGCTATGCCATCTTTTTACTTTTGATCTGTGAAAAACCAGTGTTGTCCACTGCTCTCAATCTATAATCCACAATAGACTTCCTTACAAGCTGCATCTTTTTGTGTCAGCCTTATCAACAGGCAAACTGTTATTATTTGCTGAATATAAAATGTCCACCCCTGTTAATATGCCTGGCTTCTTTAAATGCATCATGTCTGAGCTTTCCTGATGTATGCACCATTTTTCTCTTCATAAAATGCTAAACTGCTTCTGGAAGAAGGTTTTGATCTCCAAGTGAATGGCCTGTCTTAGGTTGTAACTCAAGGTTTGAGCATGTGTCTACTAGGATGACTAGGAAAAACTTCTCTCCCTTACAAAGCAAAGGGACTGCAAGTGTTCAGAGGCTGTGATGGAAAATCATGGGAGACATCCCAAATCTTGTATAAACTGAAATATTCTCTCAAAATGTGGACTGGTGAGTTAAATATATGTCTAGAGGCTGCCTCTTGGGAAAAGAGATCAAAGACTTTTTGTATCATCTTGGAGGCACTCTGGAGGAAAAAACAAAATGCACCTGAGGGAGTCACACTCCCACATTGATTGTCACTTAAGCTTCCCATACAAACACATTTTGCTATTGAATGACGCTGCAATGTTAGCACCTGATAGTTTGCTTCTACAATTATACTTTTGTCTCCCCTCCCTAGAGTCCTCAAGTTATTTAGTGGTGAAATCATCACTTTATGAGCGTCATTAAAATGCAGCAAATAAGCTTGGAGGTTGGAAAGGAGGAGACAGAATATATCTGTCTTTTCACTTACACCTGGTTGTGTAGAAAGGAGAAAACATTTTCAACCTCTTCCCAGCAGTGCTCAAAGTGATTCCTGCTTCCCGCTTGATGTGGCACTAATACATGCTTTAGGAAGGACTGTGAACACCTGAAAGATGAAGGAAGTCTTCCTTCTCCAGCAACGAAAATCCAATGGCCTCCAGAACCTGCCAGCTCTGGGGATTATCACTTGCTGTGGCCTGAAGTGGTAACAGAAGTGTAGAGTCATTAGCAGAAAATGTGCTTTTTTTTTTTTTTTTAAAAATTCATTTCAGTAATGCCAGCTATGGAACAAACGATCGTTTCCAAGTAGTTCTGTTGGGTAGGGGCTGGTATGTCTGACTGCACTGCCAATGAGTTTAAAAAAAAACCCAAAACCCAGGATACAGTGTCTGTAGTATCCTCCTGTATACAGCCATCTCAAAATGAGGCAAATTAACTGGCAAGAAACCTCAAAAGCGGAAAGGTGAGTGTAAAATGGTGTGAGTTAAATTACTGTGCAGCAGATGATAACATTTCATACGCAAGTACTGTCTGCAAGGCATGTCTGGCTAGAAGGATGATTATTTTTTTTAACCAAGTCTCTCTTAATCACAAATAATTTCTCAGCAATTTCTTCTTTCTATTGAGTTTCTGAAAGAGGCATTTTCAGTTGCAAGTGGTAATTATGAAACATAATTATACTTTATTTAATTTACATGTAAATTAAATTGTATTTTGGTTGCGACTCAAGTCACTCCTGCAAGATTATTACTAAGTGGGAAGAATGAGTCAGACCTGAAAAGGGAGTAGACTTTATGAACTGACAATAAAATTCTGAATTATATTTCAAAATTTCAATTTTAAATAATTGGTGTCATAAGTGCAAAACAGTTGAGAAGACAGAAAAAGGCTTGTAATAAAGACCTTTAATTTTCCATGCACTGCTTGATATATTTGATATGAATAAAATATGGTTTATTTAGTCACCTTTCACAAGTTAATTCCTGTCAAATTCAGAGGGTCTTGCTTGAAAAAGGTGAACAAGATTTGGCTGGTCTGAGTCCAGATACAGTATACAGCTAATTAAGTTCACAGAACACCCACCCACAAAGTAACTTTTACATCAGCATCTAAAGGCACATTGTATTTAATATGCATACTGGAGATATGCAATCTGAGAGTAATGAAGGGGGAGGGAAAAAATACCCTTTCAGAGTTTCAGGCTCCTTCTTGATCACCCTAATGAAACAAGAAACATCCAGTCTTCTAGATTTAGAGTCTAATGGGAACATTTCCAGCCTAAGTGTAAGGGAAATGTATTCCCATCAGCCAGGTACTTTTTTTTGCCAGATGTCTTTTAAATTAGTAACTAAAATAGCATCTTTGCTCCTTCTGCCTGCAATTACCTATTGAAGCAGCCTGGCACACGAGTTTGTTTCCCACGTTTGTCTCCACGAGGGGATCGCTTGCCCCAGAGTTAATATATAACATTGCTGCACTGAGAGCGGGGCTGATCGCTCCAGCGATGCGTTGCCACTGTGCTCCATCGCAGTGCAGCGGTACCGCCTGGCAAACTGATGTGGCATCACAGCGTAGCCTATGAGACAGGCCAGGGTGCAGCTTCAGCCTGGCCTGTAAAAACAGCCCCAAAACCATTCGTTCCAAGGCAAGGTAATTAAGTTGTACAGAGCATCTGTTTGCTCTCAGACTCTTTGCTTATCAGGAAAATTGTTCTTGGAAAACTTCACCTTCTTGTAAGTCATAGCACTTGCATTCATGCTTTGACCAGCTTAGAGTCCCTATTAAATAACAACTGTTTGTGGTCCTGGAAAACCCTGGCAGAGCTGCTCTGTGAAAAAGGCAAGAGGACCTGAAAGCCACTGAAAATAACTCTGTACAGAGAGAGGCATAGGTGTCCTAGCTGTTAAAAGCTATAGTCATCATCTGGTGAAGTGCACATCATTGATTCCAAACAACAGACTTCATATTGCCTAATGCAACAGCTTTCTCACTTTGATTTTTGTGACCAAAAACTTTCACAAGTTGCCACAGCTCAGTTCAGGTACCCAGTTGGCAGGGGGTGGCAAACCCAAGCAAAAAGGAATGGTTTTAAGAAATTGATGGGAAAAAATTTAAGTTGATGATGAAGTTCGCTTCTTCAGTAATGTTTTGAAGTTGGCTTATTTACACTACACTATTCATATTTACACAGTACAAGAATGTGTGCATATCACCCTTCCTTGCTTTTTAGGGAAGAGGGTAGCTTTTTTGTGGGATATTAATCTCCTAATTGTTCCTCGTTTAACTTCCTTTATTGGCGCAATACAAATACGGCATGTATAACTAGGGTACTGTGTAAGAATAATAACTGAATCTCCTTGAGTTTCACTTCTGGAAAATAAGTAGTGCAAGCACCCTGTTATGTTATTTGTTGGGCTTATTAAAGTATGTACCATTTAATGTTGTCATTTAAAAAAAAGCTTCTTTTCAAGTATTTATTTCAAATTAATTAAAAATGGAAATATATTCCCATGTGTTCTGAATACAAAAAAAAGTGAAAAATACGGAGGAATTATAACATTTTAATGTGGAACTCTACAAAACTGCTTTTATGGCTCAAGTTTTTTTTCTGGATGGCTCAGTATGTACAGTCAGACTTCTTTCAGCTGGCAAGCACTTGCTTCTAATCATTTAATGAGAGGCAGTATTTGAGCCTTCTAGATCCTGTGTTCCCATACTAACAACATTTTTCCTAATTGGAAGCAATCTGGGAGCTTGCTGGGATTAGCACTAGGACCATGAGTCCCCAAGTTGACTTGTTATGCAGATTGTTTACGTATCTGATAAATTAGCCCTATCATCAAGAAATATGATAATAATGTAGTAATCACTTTTAAACAGGTACGTCATGAATAAGGTGAACTGTAGTCTAAAGAAATATATATACAAAGCTGTGTGCATGTGCACGCACATGGGCAGACACCTTGTGCACAGTTTCCTGCTGAACTTGCTGTACATTTCTTTTGCACCAACAGTCAGAAGACGACTTACGATTCCCAGAGGTTCCTGCCAGGATTTGTTCCAAGTGGTCACCCTTCAACCTGGTGGGGCTTTTGGCACTTACGCTCAATGAGTAAGATGAGTTGGAAAAACCTTAAACACTGCCACACAAAGTCAAAAAACTTTCACATTTGGAGCTAAGGTTCAGCACAACTTCAGACTCTGTATTCACCAGTGCAGAGGAGATAAGAGTGTCTTTTCCATGCAAGGTGTCTGTCTGAGTTGGATTTCTGTTCCCCCTTCTCTTATGCATTGTGTCTTTGTAACTCTTATTTTATACAAAATACTATATGGTAAATTTATTTGTCCAAAGGCTAGTCAAAGTTGTGAGTTGATCTTGTCTTGGCTAGTTAAGGTCAAGAGGTAGACAGCTGGTGAAATTCTGACCCAGATGAAGATAATGGTTGTTACGTTTTCCTCCATCAAACTTTCCCAAAGGAAGGGCTATCCATGTAAGGGACAGGGTACAGATGAGTGTTTTGAGTTGTACTGTCTACTCGTAATAAGCAAATATAATCAGCCCAATGATCAACACTAACAATTGTGCTACTGAACTGGCTCAAATCATATTTAGGGAAAAAGGGGGTCAAGAGGGGTTGGGTTTTTTGTTGTAGGGGTTCCCCCAACAGTTTTATAGAACGCATCTAATTCCTCCCTAATTTTACTTCAGTTAGTACATATAAACTCACTGGTCTTCATTTTGCAGTAGCTCCACTTTTGGTTTTTTTAAGCCCATTACAGATGGAATTAATACATGTATGGCTTTGGTAGCCCTATATGACACATTAAGCTGAAGCAGTGATGAATGACCCACAGCTTGTTTGCAGAGCCATATTAAATATACAATGTTTCTGCTTCCCTGTATTCACCAGAAATTTTCAGGCTTGGTCCTTCAGTCCAAAAAGCAAAGGCAATTGGAAGAGCTTCAACTTCTACCTGGTCCACTGTGCAACTGAAACAGATGTTTAATTACCCTCCATAGTGTCTACTGATAGCAGAAATGCTTTTGTAGGATAGAGCTGATCCTGAATGCCCCCTTCTCCCAGATGGAATGTGTCTCCTGGCATCAGGGTGATGGAGAATGTGTCTGCAACAGTGCATTTCCACACAAGCATGTCTTGCTTCCTTCTTTGGAAGCTCAAAAAGAAAGCCAGGCCTCTTGAATTGCAGCCCCTAGAGTGTTATTTCCTTCTTTCTGTACCGTGTGACACATCTATTTGGTTTTCCTTTGGCCAATACAATCATAATTCAGGAAAATAGCATGTTCCTAAAAGCTAATGTTACAATTAGATAAACTGAAATCCATTTATTGTTTTTGGAGAGACTTGTTTAAAGCTAAACAACTCTTTGCAGTCATGAAGGAGGTATGTGCCCTTTGTTCATCTCACCGCTTTACAGAGAAGATATTGAGATATAAAAACTTCCATAAACATTTTCAGAAAATCTGTATTTCTCTTTCTCTAAAGCACCCTATTTTCTTCCCACCTTTCTTTACAAATAGAAGAAAAATATGCTCAAATAATATGATGTTAAACATAATCATGCAATATTGGTGTAGTTTTGGAAATGTTCACATTGTAACTGATAGAGGCAATACTAGATGAATGGCATTATGATGATATTTTCACATTTATCACACCCTTGCTAAACTCCGCTATTTATGAAGTTCTTTGTGATCTGTGTGCAGAAACCATATTCTTTCTAAGACTATATGCATCTGTATTGGTACAAAGCCAACTAAGCAACCTGTCATACATTCAAATAACTCTTAGTACGCAATAAAGTTAGAACTTTAGGTAGATATATTGCAAGTATTCAAATGGCTACATAAGTGTCTATACACAAGTTTGACTTTCTCCAGCAGCAGAGAAACTTTTGCAATACTCCTAGGCACATGCTCTTTGTACTACTGCACCTCCTGATGGGGTGAGATTCACACCAGAATGTCAAACCTGCTTAGCTAAACCCGGTTGTCATCTCACCTGCCATTTACTACTATTAAAGTATGCTGGTAGTAAACTCTCTAAGTATGGGCTGGATAGCAGTGTCAGCTACACAAGCCTAAATGGCTGGTGTAACTTCATAGCAGCTGTATATTCAGGACTTAGATTCCCTCTTCATGATCTTTTTCTGATTCTGAAAAGTACATTGCCTTGAGAGAGCTGGGTGTTAACATGCTCTAGGGATATACTTTTTTTAGGGTTTATGGTGATATTTTTGTTGCAGTTCTCACTGTAGTGAGACACCCAGAAATGAACCATGTGGAAATATGCAAGGTCTTGCTGCCCTTGTACACAGCTTTTATCTTAGATTTTATGGTTTCTGTTTTAAATAAATAAATAAATAAAATGATAAACAGGGCAGAAGAACTGAAATCTGTTTAAAGAGTTGCAACCCATTTTCTATGTAATATAGTCACGTACTACCAAGAGACTTCTCTGTGTATCAGCAACGAAAATGTGAATGTGTTAAGACTCTGCATCTGCTCAAGAACAGCAATTGGAAGGGGGTAGGGGGATGGAAAGGTGTTTTTAAAAATATACTGTTTTATGGTTGAACTCACCCAAAAGGAATTTGGATATTACTACTGTGTTACAACTACAACAACAATGCTGAGGACTCTTGCAAGAAAAGCCCTCTTACCTGCTCTGCATAGTATAAGATCTTTCTTGTGTATAAGAATTATCATATCATATAAAGCACAGATTACTTCCAGTTAAACTAAGGAATTGTCTAGCCCCTCAGAAAGAGTGTGGAGGAGAAGAAAAGACTGTTGTCATGCTCCACTTAGAAAAGAAGTTGGAACTAATGTATATTAATGCTGAAGAATATGGTGAATATGCATGGCAAATTTGTTTCCTACAGCCAACTACATAAGGAATATTCTAAAATGAAACCAACATACAATCCTTAACAAATACTGAGGTGGACAGGAACAGGCAGTTGACTGAGAACACAGCAAGTTGCTAATGATATCCTTCAAATAAATGATTTGCACGCCAAGCCTTTTGCTATAATCTCACTCATACAGTGCAGGTCTCTGAGGGGAAAGAACAGAAACAAATTGTGTTTTGCATCACTTGGCATCTCAGTATAATCAAAACCCCAGATCCAGGCAAGTGTGCTATTGAATTGTAAAGTATTCTTATCCCTTTCCTGAAAATGTCTATTCACATGTATCAACTTTGCAGTCCTTGTTCTGCTGCTTGAGCTCTGCTGCCAAGCTACAGGGGAAATCAAAAACTCAGTTCAAGCCGAATGTGATCATAAATGGCAGTGATACCAGGATTTCTGTGAAACTTGCAGCAATAGGATTAGAAGGAAAGTCTGAATTTGATACATGCTGCTGAGAGGTAAAACTTTCGAAGTACTTAAGTCCCAAATGAGGGGTGGGGTCAGAGTTTTCAAAGTCATGATGCTGTGTAGACAGGAAGGTAGATGCTAATTGGGATTTTCAGAAGCATCTGAGAAGCCTGGTTCCCTAAAATCAGCATTTACTCACGTTGACCATGGTGGTTTGTTCTGCATGCATGTTAATTACCATTTATGTGTCTGTATAAGAAAAGAATACAACTTTCTCAGTTCTAGGTGAAAAGGAACTGTTTCAGCATGTTTTAGTTTTCAACATGCTCCATGAAATTTAAGCACAAATTTAATTTGTCTTTAATTCTAGTCTTTAACCTCATTCTGAACAGAAGTTTGACTGTGAGCTGGCACAGGTCAGTTTTATTCTGCACTACCTTGTACAACTGGTAGTTGTACAACTCGTACTACCTTCTACAACTGTATGCCAGCCCGCGAAGCTGAAACTGTTGGTTCCAAGACCCAACCCTGACATTAGTTGCTCTGTTTAATGACAGCTTAGTAAAGCATATCTGACAAACGTATCTTTTCAATGTGTTTACCTTGCAGAGGGTTAGAGACAGAAATTGTACACTATTCCTTGTTCATTTTGTTGATGTTCAACTCTTGTGTTTTTCCCCTACTGCAGTTTTTCACTGTTTTTCTCCTAATGACCACATGTAATGACCAGTAACCCTTTCCTAATCACAACAATAGTACAAATGCCTTGCAAAATTTTTTTGGGTTTGCAGAAATCTTAAGTTTTCTAGATGCCATTTTTTCCCTAAGCTTGCAAGCTATGGTGTGCACCATGTAAGTGAATAACCAACAAGTAGAAGGAGGTACCACAACTGGGGTGTGGGGAGGATGACACACCTTAGCAGCGAAGTGACCTTAGAGCT
This sequence comes from Balaeniceps rex, assembly GCA_013401315.1. Classification (NCBI taxonomy): domain Eukaryota; kingdom Metazoa; phylum Chordata; class Aves; order Pelecaniformes; family Balaenicipitidae; genus Balaeniceps; species Balaeniceps rex. The sequence continues at coordinate 57,861 of VYZW01006420.1, read as the reverse complement.
TGACTATATTTTCTTTCTCTCTGTTTAAATTGGTGCAAGGCATTCAAAATAGTAATACAGTCATGCTTAGATCAGAAGTGGTTCAGATCATAGATATATATAATCTGTCATGGGACCACCACTATAAATAACTTAAGTCCTGTATGAGTGCAACTTTGTACCCATCCCCATGCTGCTTCTCTACCCTTGAAAGCCTCAGCAGCGGTAACTTGGGCTCCAGAGGCTTTCTGCTTCTGGAACTAAGCACTGCCACCAAGCACAAAGACGGGAAACTCCCTCACTGAAAACTGAAGTCTTACCAATTACCTTCAACCTTTTCAGTCCTTTAAGGAATGCTTCAGGCTCTCTGTATCTTGCTGTAAGGCTGGCTCTCTCCCTATAATTTTTAATAGCCAGAAATACACTTCCCCCCCGCCCCACCATGAGGCACCTAAGGAAACTTGCCCTTCCTGTCCTATAGCCCCACAGAGAGCAGCAGTGGTCTGGGCTCTGAAACCTCTGGCTTTTCTGACCCAAAGTGCACTCCCAGAAATACCTGGGGTACTCGCAAGAGACCACGACAAAGCTCACAGAGGAGATTCCACCTCCTTTGGAACCAACAACTGCTGCTTCTCTGACTGAAGTCCTCCTTATCCCAGGAATAGCTGAGACTCCTGCAGTCTTTCACTAAGACTCAATCTCACCCTGTCATTGCGTATGTTCAGAAAGTCATGCCCTTCCCTTTGAAATGCAAAAGGTCATTAAACTATACCAATACTAGTACTCAATGCCAAACCCTGTAGGCCCTGCAGAGTTCAGCATTCATTTGGACTTTCAGATAGAGAATTGAATTTTTCTACCACAAGGATGTGGGACAGGGACCAGGCCACTGCCACTGTAGGAAGAGGATGGGGATGCAGAGGGTTAGAGAGGAGCAGGGCTGAGATGGAAGGTGGCTGTGGGAGGTGCTGGAGGTCCTAGGGCTACTGCTCCTTCCAAGGCTGAATGAGGAATGGATGTGGGAAGGGGAGAGTTTACTCCTGCTACAGACCCTAGCAACATCCTGAGCCCTTCCTTGGCAGTGGGGGTGATACCAGCCCCACCACACAGGGCTATCACAATGACAAAGCACGCAGTGAATGGTAGGCTGCTTTGCCGCTCCAGCAGTCTGTTGTCTGGAGAGCTGTACTCTTCTGTTATGTCCCACTGCCCACAAAGCCATCTTGCAGCAGATGAAGGAGCAGACCTCAGCTCTAGCCATGCCTGAACAGCCTGCTATCTGCTCAGATCTGCTAAATTTGCAAAATTTGAACAGGAGTTTTGGTAAAAGTGTGTGTAACAGATAAATGGTTTGCAAATTAAACGCTGTGGTCATTCTCTAGGTCTTTTGGTTTTTTGTGTGGTGTGGGGTTGTTTTGGTATATTTTTAAGAATGCTTGTTAGGAACCAGATTAATGTTTTCATTGATTGATCAGTTCACTAGACTCCATCCCTTAGCAGCTGTGGAGTGTTTTGAAACCTGCAGTAATTCATGGGACATTCGTCATAGGGCGTCCCTGGGGTAGACAGAACCAGGGAACTTTTGATCCTCTGCTGTGGTGGAAGTATTTCCAATGAAAGGTGTATTTGTCTGGTTGCCAAAGTTTCTCTCTCCTTATGTTCTCCCAGACTTGGAGTTGTAGCCACACTTAGGGCCAGATGTCTGATTTTGCAGGCCTACTTTCAATTTCAACAGCAGTCAGTATCCCAGCTTCAATAATTAATTCAGGTTTTTCCTTCTGTTAGGAAATCAAGAGCTTTTCATCACTAATCTTTGAAAGATATTTTAGTCAATCTTATCCATTTTACATATTCTGCTAGGTGGCAATACAGTCTCCAGTTGAGTTTTGAAGGCTTTTTTATTCTATAGTTTTCACTTTGAGCACCCTTTTAATAATGTATTAAGCAACGTGACCATCCCTGTTGAGTGTCTGTTTTTTCACCTCCTCCCTTGAGACACAAATGCATTTAGGAAGCTTCTTATTTTGGAAGGATGGGTCCTGCTCTGGTCCAAAGTGAAGGAAAAAGTTCTTTTGCATTTTAAGCAGATATTTTAGATTTACTTGAATTAATACTTCCATTACCATGTGATTATTCTACAGAAGTCCAAGTTCAAGAGATGTACCTTCCATTTGGCTTGGAAGCAGCATATTTTTGGGCGTTTTTTGGAAGTTCATTTCAGAATACATGTGTTCCCTAATTTCAGTCTGGCCCTTTATAAAGTTTAATGCGACAGCCTTATGAAAGTACAGAGCCAGAATTTCTGCTGTGACATCCGTTATCTTGAATAATTTATAAAGTCTTGTCCTGTAGTTTGCCTTTCTTTGATATTTGCCGTCCTCTGCCCGCGGCGGGAGAGCGTCATCTTGGGAGCGGTCGTGGCGGGCGTGGGGAGCCACAGGAGCGGGGCGCACTTTGCTCTCCAGCTTCCCGCAGAACAGCCCGCAGCAGCCGTGGTGTGTGAACAGCTGAAGGCACCCGTGAGCAAGTCCCGCAGGGAGGAGCCGTACCGGCAGCACACGCTGGAAACCACCCGTGGAAGCGACAAGGGCTCGTTGTGGGGGACTCTCTGCTAAGGGGCACCGAGGCACCCGCTTCTTGTCCCCACAGGGAATCACATGAAGTTTTCTGCCTTGCAGGTGCTAAGGTGTGGGATGTCACGGAGAGGCTGCCACAAATCGTTAGAAACATGGGCTGTTACCCGCTGTATTCTGTGCTTTTATTTAAGCTGGGTTTAAGCAGGACAAATGAAAAAAATAGGAGCCCAAGAAGAACTAGTTCCAAGGTAAGCATGCTGGCCAGATGTATAAAACGTTTGGATATGATTTCATTGCAGGCTCACATTTAGCTGATCTAACACAGAATGGCATATTGGCCCTTCTTTCTCACTGACATCTTGTTCCCAAGAATCTGATTTCTTTCTTTTTAAATAGTCTCTACCATGGTCACTGAGAAAGCTCTAAAAGCTGAGTGTCGCCAGTGTAGTAGTGGCACTGGGGTGTTACGTCTGCTTGCATTTTCAGGGGAGAGAATGGCTTTGCAAAGGTATGAGTGCTCCATTCATCACAGAGCCTTGTCAGGGTGTTTTAAATGCCAGCCTCCTAATGTGCTGCTTCTCTGAGTGTATGGAAAAGGCCTGGCAGGAAAAACTCTGCCCTACTGCAAAGATGGCTGACTGTGGCAGTGTTACAGAAATGCTTTTCCTAATCATCAGAGAGGACAGTGACTCTGCCATGCTTGGAAGCAACTAGGTCTTTCTCCTCTCCCATCATTTCTAGTTGATATCCATCCCTTAAAGCAGAAGTTTTTGCTGTCTGTCCTGAAATGAATAGGCTTTCTATGTGGAATGACATTCACTCCTATGATTTCTATTACTCCAGTCTGCAAGGTCATCCGTTTCTTCCAGTACAATTTTCTAACCCTGTTACATCTCCGTAATGACTCCCAACTTCACAGGGTCAGCAAACTTCACCAGCATGCTCCAAATACTAACAAGAACATTATGTAAGATGAGACCAAAAGACCAATTGCTGAGGAACGTCCTGCCTTGTTTCCTTCCAGCTTGATACTCCTTTCCAAGTCACCCTCTTTAGCCCATTTCTTGCAGCTTACAATTCTCAAAGATATTCCCTATCTTCTCCAGTTTTAATTAATAACTTCCTATATGGTAGCAATTTAAATAATTTTCTGATGTTAGATCAGCCATATATTTCCCTGTGTGAATACTAATTATCTCACCAGAGAAAGAAATGAGTCTAATCTGATCTAACACTGGCAAATTCACATTGTGTCTTGTCCCCTTTGCTATTACCTATTTCCTTCTGTGTCTATACTGATTCTTTTCTTTAAAATTCACTTCAGTTTTGGTAAAAGCAAAGCGAAACAAATGGCTCCATTGCCGTCAACATAATTTATGGTGCCTTTATTAGATAAAGGCATTGCGTTTGCTACTCTCCAGTCAGAAAACACTGCTGACCCCAACTTCCCATGCAAACCTCACATATCGCCAGTTGCTGTCCCCAAAACTCTGGGGAGTGAATTGTCCTGTGCATTCATTTAAAATGCATCAGTTTCTTCAAGTATTTTACTTGTACCTGGCTTGTGGGTACTTCATCTCTATATACCAAGTGTCCCATTCTTGCTATTTCTTAATGCAAATCTGAACCAAAATCTTAGTGTTTGGGGACCGTAGTTGAAATGCCTTTACCCTAAACGTCCCTCTGTGGCAGGGTGGATGGGCCTTGTAAGGGCTCAGGAAAGCAGCTACACCCTGTAGGCACTGAGTCAGCAGGAGGGAGGACTCCCAGCTGGTGGATTTAAATAGCATGTCTCTCTGGGGAGATTCCCAGATGAAATTGAATTCAGTGAAAGCCTTTACAGGTGGAGGAGGTTCTCTGTCTCAACTCCAAGCTGAATGAAGGTATCGAACCTGAAACCTGTCATCAGCTGCTGCTTTTACCCAATTTTAGAGGAGTATCTGTGGCAAACATTGCTTAGATTGGTAGGCAGCAAGAGCCCATGTGCTGACCTTTCCCAGTCTTAAAAATAGGAAGGACAGAGGGTGAAAAAGAAGGAAAGAGTCCTCTTGTTTTAGAGAGGAAAAACACTTGAGGACAGATGCTGTCTCAGTTTGGGAATGTGCCATTGTGTCTTCATGCCAGTCTCAATGAGAGACAGTAGGTGCGTCTGTGCCACTAAAGTCTGCAGTTCACTCTCTTTCCACAATTGCATAAGCAGAAGCTGGAATCCGTTCCAGCATATAACCAGTAGAGACTGTGTCTTTTCTAGTGCTCTGAAGTCTCACTCATGCAGGCAGAGTTCTGGGCAGAAGTCTGCAGTGCTTCACAGTGAAAAGCCATATGTGAGTATTGCATAGTACCCTGAGAAGCTGTAAAACCTACTTCAGCTTGAATAATTTGAGATAAATCGAGCTTTTAGCCTACCTGTGATCTACTTAAGATGATAAATAAGAAATAGAACTTGCTGGGGTTTTTTTTGCCTAATGTCTTGGGGGAGAAGGGTGTGGGGAGTGGACAGTCTCTCTGACATCCTACTGGGAGGGCAAGATTGAGCTCCTTTCTCATCAAAACGAGCACTAGCAGTGTGTGTTTATTTTCATGGTACTGCAAGCACAACCAAAAGACCTGCAGGCTCTTACTGCAAAACCCTATTCTGCAGAAGCAAAAAGCTTCAGTGACATAGCATGATATACAAGATGATAAGCACAGATTGCACTGTTGATCTTCTGTACACCTTGCCTGAGGAGATCATGTTGCAGTTGTTTAACAGTCTAATTGCAATACTACAATGTCATTTGGGATGGGCAGTGAAGACTGACTTTATCATAGAAAGTTAATTAAGAAACAGATTGGAAAAAGCACTAGCAATAAGACCAGGAAGTTGGCCGAAGTGGTGGAGGGTAGCACCTTACTTCTGTGAAAAATACTGAGAGACTTACAGTTCTGAATAAGCTCTGGTTCCCTATGGGGAGCTTTGATTTTACTTAATAAAAGTAGCCCCTTCCATTTTAGTTTTATCTTAACCTGTATCTAGAATATGAGAGGAAGAGGAGAACATGTACATTCTTCCATGGGCAGACACCAGAATAACAGTAATTCAGTATTTTCAGTACTTGCAGAGCTTCAGCCATCATCTTCAAAACAAATTATTCTAATGGCTCCAAAAGCAGTTTGGCAACCTTTGAGGCCTGCAGAACACAAAATGACTTATTTTAGCGTTAAAAATCAAGACTTAGAATAGACACTGAATAACAAAATGCTAGCAAAGTGACCTTTTTGTCAGCAGTTACGAGAGCGTACTCTGCTTGACTGAGCAGACTGGACAGTCAAAATACTCTTTCACTGTAGAAAATTGGAACGAAAAAATTAATGGAAGTGGCAAAAGGCTGCATTCCTGCATGGAGTATTTACATAGGAACAAATTTGCAAAGAAGTGATCAGTGATGGAAAATTGCTAGGAGCTTTCTGAATTTGGAGGAAAAATGTTCAGTAGACTTGAAATTACTTGAAATTTCTAGGCCAAATTGGACTCTGATGTGATAGAGGAAAACTGTTTTGCTATTGTTCAGTAAGGGTTTAATACATCAATACTTAACAAGCTAAGAAACCTCACACTGTGACCCATCAGATCTTCTCTTTATGACTGTGAAAGTAAAATAATCTACAAGAGGTAATACTCTAGGTGTAAATGCAAGATTTGTGCTACAACAATTACACACACAAATACAGAGCAGAAGAGGTGAGCAGGATGCATACTGACAGTCTGACTTGTCCAGAGGAAAGTTTGCCCTGCTAAGACAGACCTACTTCACTGTTAGTTTTAAATCGTAATATTGCAGTATTAAAAATCTCAAAAATCTTGACTCGCCCCTGTCTGATATGTTTACTTACTATTTCTTCTAATATTCTGTGTGGCTCATTCTTTCTGAGGCCTTACATAGAGAAAGACAACCTTATTTTAAGCTGTCATCAGTGCTTCTGTTGAATGGTGACCAAGGTAGAAACACTTTGTGGAGATGCATAGAAAACATTTTTTCCATTGTGTGATGAAATGGGCACTTGCACCTCAGAAGGCATCCTGCTGACATTGGGTCTCTCTTGTGTGCAACAAGAATCAGTAGCTCTAGTAGAAACATTGCTATCTTTCAAGAAGGGAGCTCTCAAGAAACACTGAGCATTTTAGTCAGTACTTTGTTTTCAGGGCCCAGTATGAAAACTCAAAAACTTGCATCAAAACTCAGCTATGGTCACCATTTCTTCTCAGTCATAAACCATAGCTGTTCCTGGAAGCGTATTGCAGAAAACTGGGTGTCGTGATTTAACCCCAGTTGGCAGCTAAGCACCACACAGCCGCTCGCTCACCCTCCCCTGCCCTTGGTGGAATGGGGCAGAGAATCGGGGAAAAAAGTAAAACCCGTGGATTGAGATAAAGGCAGTTTAATAGGACAGCACAGGGAGAGAAAATAATGATAAAAGAATATACAAAACAAGTGTTGCACAATGCAATTGCTCACCACCCGCTGACCGATGCCCATCCCCAAGCAGCAATCGCTGTCCTCCGGCCAACTCCCCCCACTTTATATACTCAGCATGGCATCATATGGTATGGAATAGCCCTTTGGCCAGTTTGGGTCAGCTGTCCTGGCTGTGCCCCCTCCCAGCTTCTTGTGCACCTGGCAGAGCATGAGAAGCTGAAAACAGTCTTTGACTAGGGTAAGCACTAGTGAGCAACAACTAAAACATCATTGTGTTACCAGCATTATTTTCATACTAAATCCAAAACACAGCACTACGCCGGTTACTAGGAAGAAAATTAACTCTATCCTAGCTGAAACCAGGACACTTGGTCAAGGTTCACTGAAATTTAGCCCGATCTTATCATAAAGCTGTGGCTTCTGGTGAATCATAGCTGAATTGTGGAGCTGTGCTGGGACTGTCAAGCAGAGCCAAGGGAGCTTTGGAGGTGCAATGTTTTAGCTGAGTGTTACTGAGCATGTGCTGCAATTAACTCTAAAAAAATGTTATTTCCAAATAGGCTAAAGGGAGCTACCTCAAAAGCTACTATGAATAAGATCAGGAGAAATTTCTGATAAGATTTGTCCCAAGCAGTCCCATTTGGGGGCAGATGTGGAGTAGGGTTGGCAAGCTCTCAGCAAGTGCAGATGGCAGCACAGTGTCAGTCATGGTGAACTGCTACTTTATTCACCCAGCCCCTGTTTGAGCATTAGTTGGAAAGGCATGTACATGCAGGTGCTTCTTACATCTGCCTTATAAAGGCAGATTTTCACAGCTATGGAGACATAAACCATCTGGCTTGACATTCACAGGGGAATTATGACTGGACCTGTTTCCTTGACTTTCAATAACCCAGACCACATGTGCAAAGTGGGTGAGTGTGCACAGGGGCAATATAACATTTCGTGTGCATAAGTGTAGGAGATGTGTTTTCTGACTATGCAAATCAGTTGATGAGTGCTTGAGGGGGAAGGTAATATTTGTTATTCACATTTGCACATGTTACTTATGAGGCTATGCATTTAAAAAGAGGCATGCCATTTTTCTCTGCTGTCTGTGAGTTTCTCAGTGTCATTGGGATATCTATAGCCCTGGCATTAAAATGACATCTCTTTTATCTCCAACTATTTGCATCCTCAAAAAGCGCATTGGCCCTAATGTGGTGCTGCTTTCAAAAGCCTGGTACCAGGGTTGCATTATAAAACATTTTCATAAATAATGTGTTTCATAAAATAAAGTATTCCCCTTGAGAACATTAGGATTTCAAAAGAGTTTAGAAACCCTCTTTTTTCATTCAGTGCAAAACAGAAGTATAGCTTTGTTGTTAAAGGCAGATAATAATTGACCTATATTTCACATACCTTTATTTCTGAAAGTTGACAAAGGCAATGCACTCTTGAAGCTGATAAGAGCTTGTATTGGAACTGGGTTTAAACTTTTTGTGGTGGTCCTCTTTGCATAGGTTTTGAAGCTCAAATAACACTGATAAAAACTGCTGTACGTTCAAACAGTCTGATGAGCTGTAGTTTGAGAGAGGAAGTTCTTTATTACTGACCGGTTATGGGATGCTGTCCTAGTTAACCTTTACAAGTAAACAAACAAACAAAAAAAGACTATCACCTTCATCTTTCTTTAGCCAAGACATGATCTACTTAAAATGACAGGGAAACCATGAGGTTTCTGAAGTCTTTGTTGGTAGCAAGAGGAGAGAGAGAAAATCAGAAGTTCACAGTGAATCAAAATAAGCTGAACCCCATAAAAACAGTTTAACAGTAGTCCAGAAATTAATTTAATTTACTTGCGTGGCCTGCAGGGCTCATATTTTAACCTGACCTAAGGCTGCACAAATGCTTTAGTAATTCCAGTTCATGAAAGATCAATCATGTATTTCTTTGTTTATAGTGGGAGTTAAAAATGAGCATAACAACTTTAAAAGATCTTGGATGTGTATACAAATGCTTGCAAGCTTATCTCAAATATAAATAAGTTTGGGCTCAGGCTTTTCATTCTTACCTTGCTCTTTTGTACCTCTGGTTCATTCTAACTTAGATTTTTCAGAAGAATAATAGTCTCCATCCCTTACAAATATCACATTTCCTTGAAAAGGCCGTGGGTTTCAGGTGTTCTTGTCATTTTGAGATTGGTGAACTGCATATATAATTAAAGCATAGTGGAGTAAGGAAGATCATCTGCATCATGAACAAAGTCTGTGCTCTCCAGATAGCGTGTCTGGCTGCAGAACTGAACCAAGCATATGTGAGGATGGACTCTTTCGCAGGGTCAGTGCTCCCTGACAGCCTGGGAAAAAGAAAAACTGCAGAATGATGTCCACTAAACAACAGCCTAGGTTAGGAAACAGGCTCCTGATATAGCTAATTGGGAGAAAAATTCTCATTTTAAAGAATGAATAATACCTCCAATGTATTACTGGTGAGCTGGTGAGTTCCCTCTCTCAAGGTGGCACAGTCAGTATACGGAGTGTGAGCTGATTATATGTGTAAATTAGGTATGGCAGTGAAGTCTCTAAAGACACATCAATTGAATCAGGACCTTAAAAGCAGTTATAGGTGGGAACTGGAGAAATGTCAAAAGTAAGGAATAATAGATACAATATGCTTGATTGAGTCACACCCTACATTTTGGTTTTTTCTATCTAGAGTAATTGCACTATACCATGAATTTGAGCTCATGCTGTGAAAAGGGAAATACCTTGGGGGCTGTTGTTGTTGTTATAGGAAATTTTGTATTTGTTTTTAATAGCTTTGCCTTCAAATGAGGGGTTTATGGAAACTGTAAGTCTTGTGATTTTAAAACATTTTTTTCCAATTTCATTAAAACCCTGCCATCCAACAAAGTCAGATTTTGTTCGCTTGTGTTGAGATTTTCCAACCATTTTTAGTAACTAAGTAAAAGTTAGACATGTTTAATTAGCAAAGAATTTTTTATTTCTGCTTTTTAATTTGTCTCGATCTGTTTTCTAAAGCTGTCTTCCCCTACCCCACCCTAACCCCCATGGACTGCTGTAATCATACAGTACTGCTAGTCACTTAAGGGAGACTGGCATTTCACAGAATAAGTAATGAAAGCAGAGTCAACTCGGTGATGCTACTTGAAGGGAACAGCCAATTTTCTAAAGCAAAGGTAATGCTAAAATTAGCAGTCTGCAGCTTGCCAGCCACCTCTGGCCTCTTCCACTTGTGTGGAGTCCTGAATTCCTCACACACGAGTGAAGTCTCTTCTAAATGGCCGTGTTTTTTTCTTTAGTAGTTTTCTAACAAAATGTGTTTTCTGGTTTGGGGTTGGGGTGGGTTTTTTGTGATTAAATTTAAATGAAATACTCCCAAGCTGCAAGAGAGACCAGGATGCATGAAAGAACAGGAGAAGGCTGCGGACAGCTGTTCTTAATGTGCCACACTTTATCACAAGATTGTTGTTTTGATTTGTTAAGTTAAAAACAAAATTCTTTCTCCCCCTACTAAGTACTATAGTCTAAGAATAAAACAAAGATCCATTAATTAAATAAGGCAACATATGAGGAAGAACAAGGGTAAAATGCTGGTCAAAGAGAGAAATTTGATCTAATTATCAGTCATGAGCATGTATTGAAATACAGTGTGTGGGTAAAACTTGCTGGCAACTTGAGGCTGGGATGCAAATACTCCCAAGAGTTTGCTTTGCCAGTCTGTGCCTCTTCATTGGGTGCTTCCTGCTTAAAAATGGAGCAATTCCTATTCATCAAAGAGAATACTGTTACATTCTGTGCTTAGGAGTACGTATTATTTTTGATACCATGATGAGGTCTCTTTCTCTGTGAATACTCCAAATCATAATTTCTTTTTTCTTTTAAAAATGCATGTTACGGAGCTTGGTTTGTTACCAGGGAAAGGCTTCCAGGTTATTTTCCATTTCAAACAAAAGGGAAAATATTTTATATTCAGAATTGACTGTAATTGACAGTTCTCTAGCAAACTTTTTGAGTACATCCACAGACATTCAGTGTGTTGACATTATATTTAAAAAAAAACCCAAAAAACCCAAAAAAACCCAGGGAAGCTGGGAATTTAAAGTAGATCCAATTCAGAGATGCATGTATGTATATTTGCACCCTTGGAAAATATTCATATTTTGGTGGGAACAGGTAAATGGTTAGTTAAATATGATCAAGGCCTCAGACTGCGTATCTGTTACTGAAAGCATGATCGAGACTGATCCAGAATTACTTAAAAGATCATTAAACTGTGGCCCAAAGGACCCTTAGTCATAGATGTAATCTGCTCTGCATCCAGGTCTTGAGGGATCACAGCCGATTCGGGTGCCTGTCGCCACACTGGGAGCATCACTGCCTGCTGCTCCCTGGTGAGGGCTTCTCCTGCCTCGCCTTGGTGGGGTATCACACAGGTGATCTGGAGGAAAGTGGCCGTTCTTCCACTTCAAGTGCCATGTACCAGGCATTATCATTGTAAATCCATCAAAGCAGCACATAACCGGTAGCAGATCACAAACACGGTATCTCGTGAAAAGACTGGATTTCTTGACAAGAATTTTCTCACCCCTGAAAAAAGCATATTCCATAAGGAAAATTTAAGCCTTTTCTGAGAAAAAAAACCTCTAGTATTGTTTTTGATTTGTCTCAGTCCAGTAACATCCCAGCTCTGACTCACTTTCAGTTCTGCTTTAATGCTTGAAAGAATAAGTCTTTGATCTCGTAGAAGGACACGCTTCCCAGATAACAAGAACATCAGAATCAAACTTGGAAAAGAGGCTATTTTCAAACCATTCTGGGTAACTAGTGTTTCACCAGGTCATTCATAACAGGTGACTTTTTTCCTGGGGCAGGACCACCAGCTGTGTATCTGAGCTTCTACCTCTCCACTCTGCATCTGACACGAATATAAACAACAGAGAATGTTTCTTAAGAGTACCTAAACTGAAATAATCCTCTCCAATCCACTAATGACTGGTGGTTTTCATAAGATTAACTCATAGGAAATTAGGTTTTTTTACTTCTTCCCCTAGCTTCAGTGAGAAAATTCTGCTCACTTTTGGGTTGCTTTAGGTCTTTGAGTGGTCTCTGCAAAAAAAGCGTGACTTACTCAGATACGAGTTTCTCTTCAAACAGGCACCACATCTTCCTTCTCACTGGCACCTGGGGATCTGTGTGTGCCTCCAAGTACAGGTGACCTCCTATCCCTTCAGCCTCCTGCGGGGTTAGTGGCCACCACAAAGCTGCTCTGTGCAAGTGGGCTGATGGGAGTAAATGACACTTTGGTTTCTCTGACACTGTGAATTGTAAGGTACAACAGGAAAAAATGTTTGCAGGGGTAAGGATAGTGCAGATTTCTGGTCCCTAAACTCTTACAAGGTCATTTAAAGCATGTCTACGCTCACGTGCCAGCAGTACCATGGCAGGTCCCTGCCTACCATGTTGAGCTGGCAGGGTCTGATCCTCCTCTGGCAAGTGATGTCGACAGCATTTGGCTGTCCAGAGAAGGGCGATGGTGGCGCAGGTACTGCCACACGTGTCCGTGCAGCCTTGCGAGTGGCCCTGCTGAGCCAGACGGCAAGCAGAGCCCTTCCCTGCGGTGCAGCCATGGCTGCTCTGCCTGGGCTCTGCCTATGGGGCAGTGCAGCCAAGTGCATCCCCTGGAAAGGGGTCAGCTAGCCCTGCACCTCCTCAGGAGCCACTCTCTTAGAGTTAAGTTGCTTGTCTGAAGGGAAGAGTTGCTGCACTCTTAGCTACTCTGGCACACACAGACAGGAGTGGCGTCGTGAGCTCTGGCTTCTTTAATGCCCTGCCGTTGTGGGTCTCTTTGTCTTGGTTTCAGCTGGGATAGAGTTAATTTTCTTCCTAGTAGCTGGCGTAGTGCTGTGTTTTGGATTTAGATGAGAATAATGCTGATAACACACTGATGTTTTAGTTGTTGCTAGGTAGTGCTTACTCTAGTCAAGGACTTTTTAGCTTCCCATGCTCTACCAGGTGCACAAGAAGCTGGAAGGGAGCACAGCCAGGACAGCTGACCCAAACTGACCAAAGGGCTATTCCATACCATATGATGTCGTGCTCAGTATATAAAGTGGGGGGAGTTGGCCGGGGGGCAGCGATCACTGCTCGGGGACAGGCTGGGCATCGGTCAGCGGGTGGTGAGCAATTGCATTGTGTATTACTCGTTTTGTATATTCTTTTATCATTGTTATTATTATTATTTTCTCTTCCCCTGCTCTCCTGCTAAACTGCCTTTATCTCAACCCATGGGTTTTACTTTTTTTTTTGATTCTCTCCCCCATCCCACCGGGGGTGGGGTGGAGGGTGAGCAAGCGGCTGTGTGGTGCTTAGTTGCCAACTGGGGTTAAATCACAACACTCTTGCACACCCCTCCCTGACACTTGCAGGAGGGCTTGCGGGTGGCAAATACCCAGCAAAGGCTTACCAATATTTGTCTCACAATATTAGCGAGGGGAGAGGATTTCTGCTGTCTCATGCTCATACGTCATGCCCTATCTCCAGAAAACTGCCAAGAGGAGGGATTGTGAAGATGTTGAGGGAAAAGGAGATAAATAATGAGATCTGAATTGGGGATAAATCTCTGGAGAGGTACAGGCTTCCTCTAAGTCACCTTCTCCAGGTACTAGTCTATTCTGTCTTATTTTTGGCATCATCCGGCTTCAAAAGTTTCCAGTGGCTTTTAATATTCTCTTGCAGCAATTGTTTCTACTATTTCTGGAGTACTGGTTCCCTGCCCCCTGCTCTGCTGAGTCGACTCTGCAGAAAAAAAGCACTTCTCCGGGCGGTGACTGACAGCCCGCTGCCCCAGCAGCAGCAGCGCCCGGGAGCTGGTTTATGGCAGTCGGCAGGGGATATCATGCCTTCCAGGTCCTGCTGCTCCTCCACATGTACAGGTAGCACAGCTGAAGAGGAAACTTGCTTAATGTCTCAATGCACAGGCAGCACAGGATGCCAAATTAACAAGCCTGGGCATCAGTGTTAATAAAGCGCCTATGAAAGGAATACAGTTTAAATGAGCTGCTGAACCCACAAAGAAAATCTGTCAAAAAGTCTGTTTGTGTAATCCTGTAAAACAAGCACACAGCGTGTCTTCTTCCATTTGACACCTCTTATAGCAAAAGCTATGTCTCCGTAGCTGGGGTGGGGTTTGGGGGGCTGTATTGCTGTAATATTGCAGATACTCAGTGCCAGCGTGTCTAGTGAAGCTATAGCACGTTCATATAAATGGCAGGAGAGAAAGGAGTGGTACCGTGGAAAAGCCAGCTGGCTGCTTGCTGCCATTGTTGTCAGTCATTTACAGCATCACAGAAAGGCTTTACTAAAGGTTAACATAAGGAACTACACTGCACAACCACATCTGTGTAGAGCAGGCTGAGGAAACCAATTTGGAGGAAGAATAATTCACCTTCTTGGAGTTTGTATTTGCTCCAGCTGGTAGTTCTCCTGCCAAAATCTTAGTTCACCTGCAACGTCAGAGCTGTGTCTTCAGCTCCGAACATTGCAGCAGGGTGCTGGTATTGGGAATGGTACAGTAAAGCTTGGACGCAGGCACAACTAAGATCAGTATTTCTGTTCCTGTGTCCTATTTACAGCCACAGCATTTAGATCGTGCTATGGACAGCATGGGAGTATGGAAAGAGAGGTCCTGGGCTGAAGAGCTTAAAATCATTATAGACACAGAAAGCGGAAGGAGGAGAGGAAAACCGAGCTTGGTATCAGACATTGGCTAAAACAAAAGGGAGCTCTGATAAAGAACTGCAGGACTGAGATCTTAATGCAAACAAGTTTTAAATTTTCAAAATGTATTTAGAGGTTTTCTGGACGCCTAACTTCTCGAGAAGCGCTGAGTGTTTATGCTGGGAAAAACGAAGCTTCCTTAATGTGACAAGACACAAGTGCAGAATTGGCGACATCCAAAATCATTGGTTTCTTTCATGAATTTTCACTTATGTACAAAGATCCAGATTAAAATACACTATATTTCTGAAAAAAAAAAAAAAAGCAATGTTTTTAAACAGTTCTCATGGCTTTTAGCAAGGGTTTGTGGGCTTTTGAATAAAGAGATAATACACTGACAAGAAGTCAGTTCATGAATATCAGGAAAGAAAATATTTCAGACTCAACAAACAACAGTAAAATTCCTTAAACTTAAACCCACAGGACCTGAACTTTAACCTCGGATCAGACCCAAAGCAGCAAATCAAACATGTGATGTAGGATGTAAACTGAGCCAGCAGCCCCCTGGAGGGGAGGCCAGTGGTGCTCATGTCACGTATAATACAGGCCAAACAAGCTACAGACTTCAAAACGGGAAGAATTGGGCTAACCCAGAGCAAGTCAGACCACAGCGCTTACACCAGTTTGAACTGTCAAATTCTTACTAGAGTCTTCCTATAGAGTATCAGAAGCAGGTTAGCTCCCAGGCCACAAACTCACAGGTAGCCGTGTATGTGGCTCGTATGGTAAAAGGACTGTTGACTGCATAGTTGATAGGGAAGCAGTAGAGCAGGAAACTACTTCAATAAAACAGTTTATTAAAAAAAAAATCATCGAGGATTAAAGTTTAAAATACATATGCAAGCAAAAGAAGCGTGTAAACAAAGTGCAACCCGTTAAAAGCACAGTCTAGCTCCATGACTGTTGTTGGAATAGAGCTTTCTCCTCTGTAGCTGCAGAGGAACCGGTTTACCTCTTCTGCACTAGAGTAGCATGTGGGAAGGGGCCTGCAACCGGTAAGAAGAAACCATCCTTACTGGTGAGGATAGGTGCCAGCCCGCATAGGAGCAAGGCCTGTGCCTTACAGCCATGCCCACTTCTGGCTCTGGTCTCCTATTCTTTCAGAAGGAAAGCTCAGCCTCAGGGTAGCAGCCACAGCTATAGGGCAGCCCCTATAGCCTGTGTATCTACAGATGCCCTGCAGCAAGCATGGTCTGTGGGGCTCAGTGTGTGTGTTCAACGGGGCAGAAGACTTTTCCCCAAGTAAAGCACAGGGTGAATTAGATGCAAACTCGGATACAGTTATATATGTACACTAATTGCTCCAGAGAGTTATCACCCTGGGCTGCTCCAAATGCTACGTTACAGACAATATTTACACTACTTGTGCCTCCTGCAGGGATTTTCTTTTTCAGGATTCCTGTGCCCAGTGCAAATGGTTTTGAAAGTCTGGGTCTTTATGTCAGTCATAACTGAGCCCAAAGTAATCCAACTAACAAATGCTCAGTCTCAAACGGAAAGGCTAGAAACAGGTTCCTGGGAAAAGCCCTGTCTTAAGCCTACCTTTTGTCTTGTCTCCAAAAGCTGCAGCTCTAGTACTGCTTTGTTGTTGGACCTGAAATAATGAATTCACCTTTACACGCTGCTTTTCTTTTCATGCTCTGGTGGTTACAGAGAAGCCAGAGCTCCCTGAAAGCAGAAAAACAGAAGTAGTTTACAAAGTAATTGCAGAAATCTGCAGTTTAATTTAGACAGAGACATCATGGCACAACTGCAGCTGCAGAGTGCCTCTTAACTGAGTGCTTTTAAGGTAAAAGCTTCTCTTTTTCCCTCCTTCACAAAGAGAGGCCACACACAAAACATGAAAAAATTGGCATCCTTGTTGCTTGGTATTTTTCACTAGGTGTTCGATGCTTTTAAAAGGTCATGGTAGGGTGTTTCTTGTTAGATGTACCAATCACTGCAAACTTTTTAAACTAGCTTATGTTCTCTACATGCTTTTAAAATTTCTGCTCAAGTGCTTTTGATGTTTTGCAATATTTCACGGACTGCAAATACCTGAGGAGGTTAGAATTGCCATATTTACTGGCTAATACCTTCTTTCTGCTGCAGAGGGGATGATTTAAGACACAAAGGATGGTGAAAGGTTTTCATTTGGAAAATACTTGTGTAGAAAACAAGTCACAGAGGCGACACTGAACAGGCAGGATTAAAGGGCATGCAGGATTTCTCAGAAATGCTACTTAAAAGATAGTGATAACAGACTAATTAAAAGAGCAGCAAAGCATTAAAGGATTATGTAATCTAAAGCTAAAAAATGAATAATTCTTGACAAAAAAGGGGGAGAAAGGAAAAAAAACCCTACTACTGGTACAGGAAGAGGAGGCTCTTTCTTATAGTAACCAAATCAAGTTTTGACATTGTGCTTTCTATTTTGCCATACGTATATGTTGACTTCCAAAAAAGAACACCCCCTAAAAAACAAAACAAAACAAAAAGCATTCCCAACTTCCCAACCTGGGTATACATTTTTACTGGTTACTCTTCCCTGAAGGAATAATGACCACGGGTACTCCAGGCCATTAATTATACTCCATATCCAATTCCCACTCCCTTCCCAACTGCTCTACTTAATGGTGTGTGCACATACAGGGTCCCTAATTCTCACTTAAATGCATTAACCTTAAGTTCTGGGAAGACGATAGTTCTTACCAAAAGTTAGAGGAAAATGGGACTTCAATGTTTGTTTTAAAAATGGCTGTGAAGTTAAACATGTACAACCCTCGGAGTGCTGGCTGGTACTTGAGTTGGTGAGATCTTTAAGGAACCGATAATGGTTGATTCTTTGCAAAAGAAGAGTCAGTGTTCTTTCTAAAGCCAAACCAAACCAATGTTGTCTTCCTCTCTGCTGTCTATTCAAAAGAGAAAAGGAAATGTTATGGGTCATTTCACTCTTTCCCAGGTTTTCTACCCTCATCTACCTGTATGACCCTGGTTGTTCCAGCTCCTTCCTATGCAAAATTGAATTATTTCCTTTGCTTATGGCCTGAGCTTTCCAACATCCCTACTATTTCTTCAGTACAATTTCCATCAGGAGTCCAACTCCAAAATCAAGCTTTGTTAGAAATAAAGAATCTTTACTTGATATTGGCTTTCCTGGAGAAACTCACCTATGAAAAATTCTAGCAGTAACTTTAGACCTTTAATATTTCTGCTCTTTTTGTCTGCATCAAAAACATTGTAAAGAAAAATTGCCACTTGAAATGTAAATCCATGAGCATTTATCTTGTAAGTTAGAAGAGCTCAAAGAAATGGAGAAAACACATCTCTTCTCAAAAAGGAAGAAAAATTAGAAAATTTGTCCTAAAAAAAAGTACCACTGTGCAAAATATGCAGTTATTTTTTTAAACTAAAACCAGAGCAATTTGAATTCGTTCTGTAAATGTAAATTTAAAAGCAGACTTAATTATATAATTTCTCACAAAGTTGATATTGTGTATGGCTGAATAGCTGGCAATGACTAGTTGGCAATGTAACAGAGCCTGTTCCTCTGACGTTTCACACCTCGGGGAGTTAGTTACAAAAAAGGAGACCCTTGTTTTCTCCTTGCAGCAAGTGGCTATAAATGACTGACCGGTGCTCAGCAATAGCAAAAATGCAGGTCTTCCCTCGGTAGTTTGATTTCAGACAACCTGGATGCTGGGAAAGAGAAGTCAGTGATTCTATATGTATATTTATGTGAAGTAAGAGTACATTCCTCAGCTGTGTGGCCAAAAGACTACTGAACTTACCACACAACACCCCCATTGTGTCCGCACCAAACCAGATACTTTTCTCATGAAAACTTTGGGGTTGCTGTGCTCACTAGCAGAGGATGAATACACCAGCCTTTCTAGGGATCATGTACTCTCAGAGTTTCTTTTAGGTCAAGTTTATGATTGGGTATAAACTGCAATCTACCCTACTGGTCTGGGGGCCAAGGAGAAAGAATAATTTCCTCAAATGGCAAAAAACCACTAAATGTGCACATAGGTTTATTAAAAGATTGGAGGAAAAACCTTCTTGCTAGCTAGCCATTTCATGGCTCACTTTATCATGTTGCAAAGGCAAAGGAAAGGACAAGATTCCCATCTTACATCTGAAGTTATGGTGGAGTACCTCAGTGGTGCCACAGCCAGCTGATCTACTAGCCGTGTCTCCCTGGCTTGCACAGCAGGGGCAGAAACCGTGGCACACAGGGGGGAAGGTGTTGTGACTCCTTTGCCGGAGGGCTGTTTGCATTCCTTTCTAACTCACAGAGACAGTTACTTAGATGTAATTAAGAGATAAAGATACTTTATAATGACCAGGAAAACCAGGCCCCTCACCTAGAGCTGTTTTGAGTGCCTTCCCTGGATGCAGTTGCACAAACAGCATAAGGCTCTTTCTTAGCCGTTCAGGACAGGACAAGACTTTCCAATGTGTTTGCTCACGTTCATCTGCCACTGCACAGTTCAGCACCAGGCTTTAGCTTTGCAAAGGTCAAGAGGAAGTTTAGATCTGAGATTTTGGTTCGAGTGCACTGTGAGAAAGGAAGTCAGGTTTTGAATGTAAGAGCGGTCCGGCCAGCTATAGGAGTGCTGGCTGCTCAGTGATTAGTACTTGTCATTTCCATATGCTCTGAGTTTCAGCCAAATACTGAAAAGACAAAAGAGACTATTTGCTATGTGCCATACAAATATAGGTCTGTGTGCGGGCTGGGTGCTCATTAAACCTAATCCATTTACCTAAGGCTGTTATGCCTGCAGCCTTGTAGCAGAAATTGGAGAACGAAGGAAAAAAAAACTACCATGTTCCTCCAGCCTGGACTCCTTTCCTTTTGTTTTCCATTCAGCAGGGCTCCATGATAGAACTAAAGGGGTGACATCACCCCACTAGATAAATTAATTTAGTTTCTCACCAGAAAGCTGGCAGTCAGTACCAAGGAAATGAAAGGACCTCAGGAGGAGTGGGAAGGCCACCATCTGCACTGTGAGGTGGCTGGTGCCAACTGGGCCCAGGGCTAAAGGATGGAGAAGGGGAGAGGATGACCACTGTTCTGCATGCATGGCTTTTGTTGTTTTCCTAGCTACAGATGGGACGTGCCCAGCATTTGGAAGTTGCTGAGACTGCTAGGAAAGAAGAAAGGTGGAGAACCTGGTACTGGAAGCATGTGGCTGGAATTTGTCTGGGGTACAATTTGTAGTGTCTAAACATGCATGATGCAGTGAATTATATCAGTCCTGTCCTTCTGACTGTGTTTATTTTGGAGAGTTGGAAGGTTTAATGTTGCGAAAAGGTCAAAGAAAGAGTTACTTCCTCATGCTTAACTTTCATCAATTTGTTATGTGTCACTTTTATCAAAGCAATATTTTCCTAGTCTGGAGAATTCAAGATTGTGATGATGTGTATGAAATATCAGGATCTTCTCTCCGTATAACCCCATTCAGTCACTAGGAATCTGGTATCAGCTGGATACTGCTACCGTCGCATCTTCAGTTCAGACACAGGCTGTTGCAGAAGAGATGCATTCTGTGTTCTCCCACAGAGTATTTACTTTTAGCTTCTTTTGTTGTTCCCTTTTATGCAAAATAAGTATTTTTGAATGTAAATATAAGATTAGGACTTGTATATGGAAAATGTGATTAGTAAGTGTGCGCCTACCAGCATGCATATTATTTTCATTAATCAATGGTGACAGTCATTTTGTTTTCATGGTTTTTGGCAATCTGTTTGCTCTATTCTGAGAGACTCAGTATCTAAGGAGTTTGCTGAAAAACAGAATTTTGCAAGAAGACACTGGAAAAACGCATTCTTTCAACCAGTTAAATGCTGTCATTGACAGTTACTCACATTATATGCAAACCATGTGTGAAAGCACAACACAAACCCACCTCCCCTTTTGTCTGGTGAAGGCTCATGGGGGTATATAGCACATATTTCAAGATGAGGTTTTTCTAACATGCTCTTTAGCTTCCTAAAGTAGGTTTCTGACTTTTATCAAAGAAGCATTTGTATGTCCTCTAATCAAAAAAAACAGTGAGATTTCAACTAGACCAGGTGCTATTACCTAACCTATCACCACTTCTAAACTAAGACTGTTTTCTTGCTAGGGAGATATCTCTGACTTTATGGCTGTGTAATTTGGCTATTGGCCTAAATAAGCATATGTATGACTGATGTGTCAATGGTAGATTTCTTCCTGACGAAAACCAGGTGTTTGACAGTATTGCCTTAGCATCTCCTCTTGATAATGTTAATCACAAAGAAATGGGATCTGTCTTTTCCAGCTGTAGCCATCAAAAGTTATTCCAGGTAATTCACCTAGGCTCTTAAAACAAACCATGCAGGCACTTCTTAAGAATAATTTGTTCAGCCTTTATCTCTTCCCACCAGCTAAGGAGATACGTACATGACAATAGCAGTCTAACTTTAACATGGCTAACCATAAATGGGGTGTTTCTTCCTTACTGTGAATGACCCAGCTCCATCTTAAAGTAGCCATTTACGTAGCTGGGATGTAGTTTTTCATTCAGTTCCCTACCCAGCTGGGACAGCTGAAAAGTCACATAGGGCTAAAGCTGCAAAAGGCCTCACCCTCTGGGTTTCCATGGCTCCAGTTCACAGTTTGAACCCTCAGTCTTGAATCTGGTGCTTAAATTGCAATAACCTTGGATCCCCCCTCCTCCCTGGGAAGCTGGCACTTTGGTGGGATGTTTCCAATAGCTTGAGCATTGAACTTGTAAATAGGAAATGCTTCAGTATCTTAAATCTTACCCTTTTTCTGAATCACATACAGCTCCACTTGATATAGGACTCCAGATGTTACTTAGACTACTTAGCCTAATGGTCTGGAGTACCAAATCACTTCCCAGAGCTGGGAGCCTGGAAGACTCAGGAGGCATAATTCTTTTTTATTTAAAACATCTATCCCTGAGAGAGTCCTACTAGTATGAACTAACCTCAGCCAGGCATGTATTTGATAACAAATAATGAATGAATGAAAAGTATTAACAGGTCTTAGGGGACTGGTCTCAAGTTAGTGCTTTGAGGCTCCGAAAGGTTAGATGTGTTCTTGCTGCCCAGTGATTTCACATCTGTATAATGGAGGGCCATGTTCAAGAGTCAGAATGGGAGTACTGTATCAGCTGGGGCCTGGTGGTTGAGAGGTTTTGTGTATCCCATGGCTAGAGACAACAAATCCAGTGTGAATTAACTCATAATTCAGATACTCCCTACTACTGGAGGGAGTAGGTACGCACATGTTCATATGGTGAGGAAGGGATACTCAGTGTCATTCTCCTCTTTCTTTCTCTGTAGCTTTAAACGAATACAGCTTCCAGCACTGTTTTGACTGGGGAGCAAATCTACTTATGTATATGTTTTCTAAAGAATGTGCTGAGGATGGCTGCTAGGTCTGGTTCACTATGGCCAAGAAATATTTAAATTGAAGAGCCTGTCCAATTTTGGGAATTAAATAAATTTGCTGAGCCTGTGAGATGGAGAACTTGCTCTGGAGTTAAGCAGAACTTCAGGGAACTTAGCAGTGAAAATGAAAAATATATATTTTTTTTGACTTTCTCAAAGAACTAAGCAGAAAACTTGAGGAGCACCATCAAGACTCTAGCACTCCAAGTTGTCACTTCTCATGGACTTGCTCCTTCGACTCTCTAATAATATCTAAGTATTAGGAGAATAAATTCTTAAAGTCACAAGTTTAAGATTCTGTGGCAGTGGGAGCCCCATAAGCACTCAAGAAATATAAAAAAAAGAAGCCTCGAGCCCTCACTTCACCCAGTCTCAGAACTGCTTTATGGTATTAGGTATATCATTTATGACAGTTTTTGAATGACTGTTCTGCTATAAGGGTAGAATATTCATTCTAAATCCAAAGTGTGTTTTGGCATCACACACACATATTGAGGCCTTCTTGCACTTTAGAAGAGGAACAATAAAAGTGGTATGAGACAATATAACAAAAAGAATAAAGAAACCAATTTCTTATTATTTGTCCCTTAGAGTATTATTCTGTTCAAGTTCAGTCCTCATTCTACTTGTAATACACTTACAAAGTTTAAGAGATAGGAATACTACTCTATTGCATTTTATAGCATCCTGAGACTTGTGGTCAATCTATTTTCTTTTCTTACTGTAAGTATATTTATCTCATACTATTCCACGCAGCCACCATGCCACAGGAACAGTTATTTCATTGGGGTCATATGTTTCAGTCTCTCTCCCTTTTTATTTTGTGACTTTGTACCAGATGTCAGTGGTTACTGCCAGAGTCAGACTCAGTTTTCTCAATGGTCTTGCTTTAAATCTTCCCTGTCCAAAAGTGTCTATTCTCATGGGTCAGGGACTGAAGCTGTGACCTTCCTAGTTGATTTCCAGGTATTCTTCATCCTTTTAAGATCACAGGAGAGTCTTTTAGAAGATGAAATGGCAAACAACTTCATTCGGAAAATATACAATATAGTCATATACATAAAAGTGAACAAAACCCATTGCATCAGCAGAGTGGCCCACAGTCCCAGTCTTAATAACTGCTTGGCTTATTGAGGGTCAAAACTCTACCCATAAAACATTCTTTATGCATCTGCAGCTTCCCTCATGAAATCAGTTAGACTCAGTCAGGTTGGCTGGTTGTTCTCCTGTGTGCTCATACCCCCTCCAGTCCAATGCAACCCTGGCGCCTGGAGTCCACTCAGCCTTGCCACAACCACCTTGCTCTTGTTGAATAAGGCCGACTCTGCCTAATTTCTCTGTTCTTGCCAAGGCTACCAGTACAAGAAAACTGAACAAAAAAAACCTTCTCAGACTTCTTGTCTTTCAGAGACAGCCCTGTTATTGAGTGGAATTTTTCTGCAACAGGAGCCTAAGTTTATCTGACCTTTAATAAAAAAAGCACTGTTGTTGTAAAGTAATTCACATGAGCATTTCTCTTGCGCACCAGCTATAAAACAGTGCAGTTTTTTAAATGAGTTCATAGCAAGTGCTTTGGGCATGCAGATAACAACTACATCTCACTGTATAGCTGCCCTTAGACTCTGTCTTTTTAGTTCCTCCTGCCATTAATGATTTTCCATCATGTTCCCAGTGCAGATACAAAGAAAACAATTCCAAACCCACTAGTAAGCCAGCTGTTCAGATGCAAGTACCACGGTATCTACAGTTATTCTGTCCTTCCTAGCTAGGACCAAATTCACCTTTGGTGTAATTTTATCATGGTCAATGGAGTTCCACAAGAAATTACTTTCAGGTAATTCCCGGTGTACAGCCCAGCAGGGGCTGTTTATATTGATGCTGATTCCCAGAGCTGTCACTGGTATTTTTAGGAGAGAGGCTGGAAAGAGGAGGTTTGATTTTTCTGTATGATGTTTCCAGTGAATACTTCCCTTCTGAGTAGAAAACAAAAGAACTTTAAAATGTACAAAAAGTGATACAAAACTGTATGCAGTCTCTTTTATTGGACTAACTGAAAATAAGAGGCTATCTTCCATTACTGTTGGGAAGCTGTAAAAGACTGGGGATGTGATTTAGTTGATGATGTTATTGAGCTTCTCTGACAAAGGTATACCCATTTTCACGGCATCACCATCAATAACTTCTGTTATTATATTTTTTATGTCCTCTAAAAATAGCTGCTTATTTGCTTTACCTCTTTTTCTTCTCAGAAACAGTTTGTGGGAGAGCTCCCTTTAAAGAATAATTAATTTTAGCTTATAAATTACAGGACTCCTTGAAGTTTCCCTGAATAAGTTAGAAGACAACATAAGCCATCTCGCTCTGCTTCCCTTTCTCATACTCGTATTGCATTTCCTATGGAAAAGGAGAAAACTCCCATGCCAGCATGGAACTGAGCTGCAGTAAGGGAATCTGGGGTTGGCCCGTGGGCCAGGAGTTAGCACAGCTAGGCACTGCTGTGCAGGAACAGCCCGTTACCACCTGGTGACTTCAAGACCTTTACTAGGGCATATGGACGAGATTTAGGACCCCTACGGTGCGCTCTGACAAAGAGAAAGAGATCACCATCAAACTCATAACACAGGTGGGAACAAACAGGTAGGCATAAAGAAAAGAAAATACAGCCTCATCTCGTTTCAAACAGCAGCACCAGCCCTCATCAGGAATGTTCTCTGGGGATTAATATCTGCTAGTGGTTAATGAGCCAAAGCACAATGTGGGCCGTTAACTCCTCCCAGCTGGTTATCAGTTCCCCAGGAAATGTCCTACACCTCAATCATTATTGTTCAATTACACCCACATTGCTGAGTCCTGCAGCCTTGCTGCGACATCACATTTCTAACAGCTGTGTTTGGCCAGCCACTAACTAAAAGGCTGCGTTCCAGTTTGAAAGTCAATGGAGGGAGAAGGACAGGAGGGCTGGTTGATGAGCAGCTGTGGTCAGTCCTGCATCTCCCTGGCTTTCCAGCAGAGCAGAGTGTACTGACAGTAGATTCATGTGGAGAGGAAAGAAAGCAATAGTCATGCTGGCTCCTTAGCTTAGCTGTGGGCAATGATCAAGCCTGTGGAAATCAGGAGCCTCCTCCAAGCATCTGCCTCGCAGAACATGACAGCTTCGGTCAGTGGTTCCCATGCAGAGGTGTTCAGAAACCTGACTGGCTGCATTGCATAGGAAAATCTGATTTCTTGTTTTGTTTTGTAAAGCCTCATCTTTCACACTTCCTGTGAATAGGCACTGTGGAAACTGCAGTGTGAATCTGCTATCAAAATGTTTGCTTTTGATACTGTGAAACCTTTTTCATAAAGTTAAATCGCTAGGTTACTTTAATGTCAGAATACTATCTATCTATATTACGTGTGTATAACAGCTCATTTAGTATTTAAATGCACAGTAAATCAAAGTGGTAAAAGTTGAGATGAGCTGTTTTCATAGCATGGAATTGAAACGAGAAGGCTCATTTTTCAAATAGGAAGAGTCCAAATGAATCAATGCTGTCATTTTTCTGTGAAATGTGTCAATTTTAATAGAACTGTCTCTTTAATGGAAACATTATTCTGTCAGAAATTTTCCAACCAGTTATATACCCAGCAGCAACTGGTAAAAATGCCAGCACCGACTTTGAAGGCTGTCCCACTAGCCCAGGGCAGCCTGGCCAGTGACCCAGCCAACAACTTCCTTTGCCTGAGAGGAGCTGCTGCTGCTGCTGCATCCACGTGAGGGAAGGTCCCCCCTGCTAGCCCCAGTGGTGGGACCTGCTCCCACCACATGGCTGCTTGCAGAGTCCTCAGTTTTCCTCCTTATTTGCCGCCTTGCAGCTAAGTATCATCTCCTGTAGTGTCACATACCAAACTTCCAATCCTCCTTTTTCAGGCAAAGCGGCAAACTATGACATCCAAGGAGTTCGCATCCCACCCAACTGCTCAAGTCCTAAGGGGCAACTAGGGAGGCACCTTCCAGTCCCTTGGAATATTTTGTATTTGCATTTTATGGGAAGGTGACTTTGCGATATTTTCTTTATTCAGTGTATTAAGTGGAATGAGCCAAGATTAAATAAAAGAATATTTAAATACCTGGGGGAAAAAAACTGAAGTTTTGAGGAGTCACAAGCACATGGGACACTAAAAATGAAGAGTTTGCAAAACAGATGGCTATCTGCTGGCTTTAAAGGACAAACTTAAAAACAAAAATCTCAATAATGCCATGAAATTTTAAATTAATTTGCATCCACTGAGAGCTACATATGCAAGCACAGCAAATAATCACAAATGAAAATCTCAAAGTATCACTTGTTTTCATGCATAAAAATGTAAGTAAGTTTTGGATGTCCATGGGGACTCCTAAAATACCTGGAACTATCTAGTTCAGGGAACCAGTCTGGAAAATTTTATCCTGGTTGCTGATTGCAAATCAAGGCACGGTATCTGTATCTTCTACACCTATTAAATTCTCACCAGGTAAGTGTGTGTGTTAGCTGGGTTTAGTCAGAAAAACTGGGCTGCAGGATCTACTTTTTAAAATGTAAGTTAAACAAGGTTTCTTTTCCTGAATATAGCATTATATCTTTTGTCCAGCTGGAATTGTCACTTGCAAGATCTAGAAGCAAGGTAGTATGAGTATGAAATAAAAAAAAAAGTATTTAATTTAAAAGCAGTATGTTAAGAGCAACATCTGTAGAGTGGATTTCAGACAGTCTCAAAGTAGACTTTTGATCTTCTGTTCTCATCCATTGCATAGTGAGAGGCTGTTGCTCCAGCAGAATGCAAATAAAGTAGGTAGTCTGTTTCTCTATACCAAACCTTATAAATCTCAAGCCCACTTGTACTCCTAATCCTGTACTCAGCTCGTAAAAAATAATCCTTAAGAATAAAGGAAGCTAGTTAAAAGGTGTGAAGAGTAGTGATGCCGAGTGAGAGCCCTGTCGTGTTACGGAGGCACGCAGTTATCACCTTCCTCGAGGGGTGTCAGGGCCTTGCTGCGGGCTCTCTCTCAGGCAGACCTTGGTAGCAGTGGCAATGGCGATGCAGTCAGCGTCTGCACAGTGCCTGCCAGGGAGAGGGGGAACTGGGATGGCATTCAGACAGCTTTTTCTTTACACGTCTCAGAGGGCAAACACCCCTACCTTCCCATTAGAAGATGCTGTTTCTGCTGGCTCTTTTTGCTTTCTTTTTCCAGGGTTTGCCCTGAACTGACCTTGCAGTTTTCTCTCCCTGCTCTTGTCCCTCGGGCCAAGCTGGACTGCCTAGAAGGTAGCAGTGCTACCAGGATGGAGTGGAGCTCAGAGCAAGCCTCACCCCCAAGTACTTACCCAGCAGGTCTCTGCGTCCTGCATTATATTCATTATTATTCTGTTAGCTGTTTATTTTTTGTAGTTACCTCAAATATGGTTTACATGAGCTACAGTTGCATCTTCGACAGGAGTAGCCAGGAAATCTCTGTTGCCTTCTGAATGGCAGGTGCTTTGTAATCTGCTCTTCAAAAAAGAAATCTCTAGAGCTACAATGCCTAAATGGTGGCTCATTCGGCAGTGGCTTCAGGAAAGCTTTCTCCTGCACGCCTGTCCGTCAGCGTTCTCTCCTGTGAAAGACAATGAGAAGCTTCTGTCATCCTTGCACTTGTAACTTGTGCTTGTAACTCATAAATTGTGCTCCACTGCTATGCTTGCAGGCTCCAGCAGCAAGGTTCCCAGAACGAGAGCCAAAACAACTCCCCATAAATGCTAATGAGGGTCATGTGGATAAGTCTTTATTTGCTGCACATTAAACTTACCCTGAAGGACAATTTCCAAGACTTTAAAACTTCAGTGAGATGGGGAGGGAGGAATATTAAGACTCTCTTCTAATGTCAGTGCCCTCTGGCCAGTTTTGTTACTTTCATTTTATTCCTTGCCACTGATCCTTAAATAGAATTTATGGTTGTCCATTTTGCACTCACCTTTCTCATAGGGTCACAGATGTATCCATGCAGAATGATTACTATCATACAGCCAGAGGAAATAAATGCTCTGGGAAAAAGAGTTCCAGGAAAAAAAGGAGGATAAAATCTCTTGGAAAAAATCAAGCTTCTCCTATCTGCTCTAGAAAAGACCCAAAAGGGACAGAGTAGCTTTTCAGCTTTGCATACATTATGGCAGCAGCCTTGTGGTTAGTCTTGCCACCTCCAGCATTATCCTTTGTAACAACACAGGTTCACAGAAAGAATCCAAAGTTCATGGAGGAAAAGTTATGCTTGTCAGCATGCTGGCAGAAAATAATCTTCCATTTACTTGTAAGGATCACATCTTCTCATGCCGTGAGAAATAATATGCAGTCCCTGAAAGTGCCATGCATAGAGTGAGGGAACAAAACACTGTCCTAGTAATATCTTTGACAAAACTGCCAAAATGATAGTTATGCTTCACCCTGTTATTGTGACTCCTTAATGTGCCACTTCACTGGTGGTGTCTTATCACGGGAACATGTTACTATGCTGGATTGGTTTTGTATATCAGATGAAGTGGAGCACCATCTTTGACACATCATTTCAGTGATCCCTTCTTACTCAGGTCAGTGGTCTGGTTTCTATCTTGAGGTGCCCCGCATGCAATGCTTGTCCGATATGTGCATGTGTGAAAGCCAGCAGGTCAGCATCTAACCTGATGAGCCAAGGAAACATTGCTGACAGGATGTGCTGCCCTGAATGTACTTTCTGTAAAGAGATTATGTAGTGTCTACAATGCCATCTGCAAAGAAAAACCTAACAGATCAAGAAAGAAACACAGAAATGGAGAAGATCCTACTGGTTTCAATGGGTTTTTAAGGATTCAGAACAAGGCCATGAATTCAAACTTATTTCAAATTGGCTGAGCAAGATTTTGAAAGTTTTCAGAACTTCAGCCTTCAAAAGGTAAGCTAACACAGTAATTACTCAAGAAAACTAATACTGCAAAGCTGTCTTACTCAACAGAAAAGTAGCTCTCATGTGATCTCTGTTAACTTTTGGCATTGTTTTATTCTGAGATTGGCTTAGTGTGACACTAGCCATGTTACCTACTTACAACCACAAAATAGTTTACTGTCAAAGGACAGAAAAGTGTAAAAAGTTTACCACGTACTTTTGAAGAAGTATGTAAAAGAATCTAAGTAAACTGATCTTGAACTTTGAGAAATAAAATATATTCTTTTTATCTTTCCTCCCTTAGCTCCTGTATATCTTTTCACTTGGTCATACTTGGGACTAGAATTAGAAATGCCAGCACAACCATCAAAAAGATGTTAGGCACTCAGATCCTGTTTCAACTGGAGTTGAGCACTGAAGTACAAGGAAACCCTTTGAAAATCACAGTTTTCAGTGTTATTTGCTAGCTACAAGGGATCCTAAAACATTATAAGTAATGAAGAAGATAGAGGATACACTTTAAAAGATGCCCACTGTACCTTAGGTAACGTTACTGATGTGAAACACCTAGCCTTCTCAGAAGAAACTTATACAAAATCTTGCAAATGTTTGTCCTTATGAAAATCTCCACCTTTTTTTTTTTTTTTTTAAATAACTCAAGAACTTGTAGATCTGAAACACCCACATGTGGTAGTACTTAAAGTGAGGGAACTGGAACCTTTTGGAATATTTTCACGCTTCTTTCACAATCAGCAGAGGGTTGCGAAGTGAAAGGTTGACATATGGGTCACTTTTGCTGACACACTTGCTAGATAGCAAGCAGCTGCCAGACAATTTGTTTCAAGGACATAAAAATCATTGAGTTACAGTAAGAGAGGTGCACACATCTTAATCGGTAGCTCCTCTGCAGAAATATATACCTAAGTTTGAAAGTGGTTGTCTTCACTAACGAGAGAATACACAGAAGAAAAACCACTTTGTAGGTCTTTTAGAAGAATTGATTTGCTAACTGCAGGATATTTTGATTCATTGCCTCTTTCATAACATGATAGTTGGACTAAAACTGATGTGCATAAAAAATACACAAACATAAAATATTTCTAAAGAAATAAACTTCCTACAGAAAACCGAAAGCTACTGTTCAGACTTATGAAATATCTCCTGAAAAATATCATACCTCCTTCACTGCCTGCTCAGATGTTGGAATTAGAGTGGCATTTGAAGTCCTTTATGGCAGAAGTCTCCATATAAGGTTTGCACTTTCTCTTTTTTTGGTGTTTGCACCGATCATGTGTACAGCAAAGAGTCTGTTTATGGTCCTGAAAGCAATTGGTACTGTTTGTATGTAATTCTTGCTGAATGAGTCTTCTCTATTGGCATATTTTTCCTGCCTAAAGAGCTCTCACTAACATTCTCATTTGTAAAACCAATGCAACGACAGGAAAGTGAGCTGAGCTATACTGTGATTCACGGATAAGTTACACTTCAACTGGTGGTCCTTACTACTGCAGAGGACAGAACTTACTTTCAACTCGAGCTTAGGTTTGCTGGGCTGACAGAACACAGTCAAACAGAAGTCACTGAGAGACAGTAAAGACAAAACCTTCACGAACATCTGTAAAAAATTAACAAAACCTTCCTGAAAATATAAAATATGTGGCATGTAAGCTTCTGAGTAGAATTTTTTCCCCTCAGGGCACACACACCCCAAGAGACAAAATTATTAATGATGGATGAATCTTCCTGCTGCTTATTCCTCATATACACCTCAGTCTGTAACACTGCAGTCATTTGCTGTGCAGGTTATGATGGTGCCATGGAGAGTAATGACTGCAGCTGACAAATCAGGTATGGAACAGGCTAACTGCAGCAATATTCTTGTTTATATCTCTTCAACTCACTTGCAGCCTTGAAACTGGGCACATAACTAGTTTGTGTAATTTCTTCTGCTTACCTTGGTTAACTTAAATTACTCTTTATTTCATCATGTCTTAATGTTGGCCCAAGTCTCTGAGTCTCTTCACATATGTCCTGCCACCACAGGCACAAAACGGAGCTCCCAATCTTTCCCTGACAAGTCTATTTTTTCTTTTGAAGAAACTGCTCCATCTTCTTTGCCGGTTTGCTCTTTACAATAGTTGTCTCCTTGATCCTAAAGCTGCATCAGAGCTAAAGTTTTCCCTTTGTTCCTTCCATAACCTTCCAAAAATTGGCTACCTTTCCTCTCCACCCTCACAGATAAATTTCTTATTCCCTTGCTATGACTAGAAGGCTGCTGCAACAGTCCTTTTCCTGGCTTGTCAGCACTGTCTTGAGGAGCGTGGAGAGGTTGCATTCACTGGTAGAATGAACTAGTCATATAAAAAAAAATTATCACAGTACTATTTGTTGCTTCAGCTATGATCCACTACAAAACCTTTCTCTTTCTCTGCTATGAAATACCTGCCTAGACTATCCCCGTGTTTCTGCTGTTGACCCCTTCCTCGGCTTTGCCAATAATACCAGTCTTCTTGTGTTTTCCTCTCAAGTAAAAAGAGGCCTCCAAAAATTCCCCCCTTCAAAACTGTCTCTTGTCTTAATGTTGACAAAATCATATGCTTGTTAAAATTCAGGCAGCAGACAAGCTGGGGTTACTTTGTTTCTTGCTAACTACTATTGAGTCATTGTTATCTCTCTGTTCCCCCTCCTGGTTCAGCAGACATTTTTCATTACTTACATTGCACTTAGGTTTTAAATTCCTATATAAGGTATGTACTTTACCTTGTAGGATGAGGCCCACATGCTGGATTAGTTTCCGACAGCTGCCCCAATACAATAACAGAAATAATATGTTACTACCTAAGTTGTGGAGAGTGACACCCGCACTTGTAGGCTTGTCAGTCTAACTGGCACGTTCGACAGCCACCATAATTTGCATTGAAATAGCTGACACAGAACAAATTCCTGTTTTATATTAAAACATCTAGCAAACACGGACATGAAAGCTCAGTCCCAATGGAGAGGGTCAGAGGAAAGCTATTGATGAAGCAGTACTTCATGGTGTTTGGCATGTGTAGCGTTACACGATGTGAGCACTGTGTGTGTTTGGGATGAGGTGGGAGATTGGGGGTTCTATAGATACCCTTGAGACAGCAGCTCTGCATTAAGGAGTGTTTCTAGTTGGAAAGGGAACGAGAAAAACCAATGAACAACATTTACGTGGGAGATGGTTGCCTTTCAAAAAAACCTCTTTCATAAATGAGAACGCAGCCTTTCTTCCACAGCCTAATGAAGCCTGTAAGACCAGTTGGAAAAGCATCGGTCCCTCCCCAAAGGGTGCCCTGAGCAGGCCCAGTACCTCCTGGGGTGGGGGAACTGCCAGGGGAAGTTTCGCCTCTCAGCAGCACTGCTTGCCCCTCAGCACACTGATAAGCCATGGCTGAGGTCCCTCAGCAGACCCCCCTTCTCCTTTCCCTGGGCTCTTGTTCGAGAAGCAACAGGTCTGCCTGAGAAGCTGCATTTGGTGTCTGAGATGCTGCACTTTGTGATGTGGGCACAGCTCGCCCCGGTTACCACTGCTGAGGGATGCTGATGCCCTTTCAGCAGAGGCATGCTGGACAGACCGATGCAAGATACACAATGCTTCTGAACTGGCTGCTTTTCACATCCCCATGAAGCATTGATAGCTTTGGAAATATATTTTTTAAATAAGCTTTTTATGACAATGAGTGAACTCAGAGCCAGGTGAAATTTTGCCATTCAAAAGCCATTTTGAAAAGGGAAAGCATATGCATGGCTATACAAGAAGTGTTTTCTATTACAAAAAAGGCCGTAGACTAAAGAGGTGATACCATGAAAATGAAGTCTATAATGTGGGCTTATAAACCCAATATATTACCAGCATTTGTACATTATTTGGCATGGATGTGTTGGGTTTTTCTGGTAGTGTGAAGAAACCGTCTTATTTATGTCCTACTAATCCAGTGTTATTATCTCCCCTCCCCACCCTTTCAAGTCAGGTAAAACAGCATAACCAATTCTGTCTCCACAGGCTAATCTGCATTGTCCTCATCTTGCCACTTCACTGGTATTTAATGTTCTCCCTACAAATATGTGCTGATTCAGCTTGACCTTCATCTCATGCTTAACATCCCCTCTCAAACAACTTTACAGCCACCTCACCAGCAATCTTTAGTTCAGACACAGTCTGGGTCCCTGCTCCTCTGCCAAACATTCATTTTTGCATCCATCAGTCCAGATTTTCCATTCCTCTGCTTCTGTGTAATTCATTTATGCTTAACTGAGTTACTCCTGACATCCTCCAGTGGCAGAGAAGAGACCTGGCTGATCATCTTTGTTTTGTCAACTGTAATTCTCAGTTACAGTTTTCTTGAAACTATCATCTCCAATTCACTGCCTATTTCAGAGCAGGGGTGGACAAAGCTCAATTTGAATGGCAAGTCATACGTAAATGGCTTATTAGACCAGTCCCTGGAGTCCCTGGGGACCACCAGCCTCGATCAAGCTGGAAGCTGCTCAAACACCCGAGAGAGCCTCTGCACTGAAGGGCATCCAGTTAAAATAGACAAGAATGATGACTGGAGGGAAAGTGTTACCATAACAAAGATGTGGAGCTGAGGAAACGCTGATTTGCCAGGCTTATATAGAAGAAAACTGAACAGATACCATTAAGGTTTGAGTCAGTACCTCTTCCTCACGACAATACTCCTCTTCCCATCCACAAGCACATTTTAAAAATGTATTTCTTCTCCATTCTTTCCATTATTTTTTTTTTCCAGCTAAACAGGGTTAGAGTTCGCCAGTTCATTACCTAGTCCAAGGCTCGCTGTCCCCACTGAAGTCAGAAAGGGCATGCTGTTATACATACCTCACACATGTTGAGGCTGATGACTTTTATTTCCAGGAAATGCAGTGCTGCAGAAATAGTGTCTGTAAGGATCTTTTCGTAGAATTTCTCAAGCTTTTATGGACACCTCAGGTAGCATTTGATGACTTCATATTTTCTGAGAACAATATGAGTGCCACCAGAGCACGGGAAAGACAAAAGTCATTACTGTTTTGCCTCTTAAAGATTTCAGAACAAAATTATGGAATGCATATAGCAAATACGGATTTGTATGCATGTTTATTCTGAGAAATGAAAATGGCTGATAACTTTTTTTATGAAGACGGTATAGAAAATGAGCCGTGTCAGAACAAAAATATTTCATCCTGACAATTCCTGTTTGGAAGACAGCATTAATTCTTTCTCACATGGCTCAGTATTTCAGAAAATTATTTTGTGCATGTGTGTGTATGTAAAGATTAGCTAAAGTTCTCGCATCTTAATGCAAGCAAGTAAAAAGGTATTTTGTAGTTTATTGCATTACCATTATTCATTGTGTTTTATTGGTATGTTCTCTTTATTTTATTAGTAGTTTATAGCAAAAGCTTTGAGTGTGTTATGCTTTTTGAAAGGAAAGATTAAACTGCTTGCTATTCTACAATAAACTGATGTAAAATAGAGGCAGCAATAAAAGCACAGTCTTTTGGTAAGCAGCTGGATGTGATATCAGGATCAGAGATTCAGGCTAAATAAATTTGTTATTTTAAATGAGAGCTGAAAAATAATCCTTCAAAAACTAAGTTCTAAATTTGTTAAAATATACGTCTAAACGTATGTCTTAACAACCATACCAGCATTGTAAAACAAAGGCACTATACCAGAATTTCTTAAGCCTGTGTTTCCCTGGTATGTACTGAAAGCATGGCGAAAAATAAAGCTGATGGGAAACACCACCAAAAATGGCAAATTCCAATTTTCTTATATTCATTAAATTTTGTTCTAGGGAACACTGTGATCTCTTTCGTTCCTGTGCTACCAGAGTTTGTGCATATATTTAACTTTACACCCCTGAATAGTGTCACCAAATTATCTGAAATTGATCATAATTTGAGAGTTAACAATGGACATGAGTGCTTGCAGGATCTGGAGTGCACTTTACCCTTCCAGTCTTAAACTACACCTAAAAATTTTCTAACTTTTACCTTTAGTAGAGGAGTTCTAGTCCCTTGCAACATCTTGCAATTTTGCAAGTCTAGAAACAAAAGGACAGTTTGCAGTTTGGGGGTTATATTTTCTTAACTATCATATTTCAGAGCCCTTGTTAAGTTTAGAATAATGCATAATCGAAGCTGAAAATTATCTTCCTCCTCTAAATTTGTCTCTATGGACTTCTAGACCTCAGTATTCCTTGCCAAGCTTTACTTAATAAAACATGAAAAGGATTTTTTTCTTTGATTATGAAAATAAATCTTTTCTGTTGCTTCATTTACAAAATATTTTAAAAAACAAAACTTGTTTTCTGAAGTGAAAAACTAGATTGAGATGCTGACATACTTAGTAAATCATTGCTTCTGAAAACTTGTACTATTTTATGGTGTTTCACACCTTTCTATAAACAAAAATCATGTCATGCTGGTAAATGCTGCCCAAGGAGACTTCTCTGCCCCCCCTCACCCCACCCCAGCCCTTATTGTATTTTGATGGCTTCTATTAATGCCTAAGAGGAAATACTACATATTTCATGTAGAATATCATTTTATGCGGAACACTGAAGTATTTTGATTTGTTATTTGTCCTTTGAACAGATGTACCTTCAAAGATTTAAACAACACCCCCTTTTTTTTATCTGATTATGCAAGCTACTGAATGCCCCTTTGTCTGCCTTATATAAAAAATAAGTAAGCACGGAGAATCAGAAAATCTATTATATCATTAGAGTTGTCTAATTTCACAAGTATGAAAATGGGACCATTTCCAAGGGACATATGCTTTTTTATCAATACCTTTCCTGGTCTTTTTCCTGTATCTGCACAGTTGCCAGAATCTGTCATTCATTGACCCTTGCATTTGCACAAACTGAAAAATTCGAGGTAGCCTTTTGTTATAAATCTGGACTCAAGAACGAATATGACCTGATAACTCTGAAGACCTAATGAGGAACTGCAGTTTATATGATAGTACAGATGTACTCTAGCTAGTGGGAATCCCTAACAAGTATTTGTTCCTGTACCTTGGCTTGGATACTATTAACAATATAAATATATTTTTATGTATATAGATAATATATATATTTATGTTCTCATATATGTTCTGATAGCATTATTGGTATGCAGCTAAGGTACATGCTGGCATGATATATTCTCAGTTTGGGCAGAGGTACACATTAATGCCTACTCATAGAAAAGAAGCTATTTAATATAAAACTATAACAATGAAAAAAAGTATGATGTTAATATAATTAAAGTGACAGGAGTGATGTGAAGATCTGTCTAATGTCAGCTATAAGGCACCAAAACAATCAAATCTGCGCATAGCTAATAATCTCTGGAACACTTCTTCCTAGGAAGTATGCTCCTTAAAGAATAGATTATCAATGCTTTGTCTTTAGCTTGCACTGTGCTGACATAATTCACATTACAGAAAATAAAATAAGCCACAGCAGGCAACAAAAGTCCATGTTCATCTAACAGGTCATGATATAAAATTGCCACTTCTTACTTAAATTTTTTAGTATGGCTAAAATGCTGACCGTCACTATTCCCCTGTGCGCCTCATCCCTGAGCTTCCATTCTCTGTTTCATTGACCATACTGCTTGATTTCCTTCTGTAAGACTGCTGATACCCATCGCTGCCATATGCACTTATTCTCATTTCTTATAAAAATCCTGATCTCTGGCCAGATATAATGCCAGCCTCCGCTTCTCTTGTTAACCTTCAAATAGAGCCTTGTGTTTCTCTGCAACACCCTTCATACTCCAAAAGAAAGGTCCATGACTAGACACAGAGCTACGTCATTATTTTTCTTCCCTATCATCTCTCTTATAATTTTCCTTTGCTCTGATGCCTATAAACTTTTGACAACAGCATGCTCAGAGCATATGTTCACCAATAAATACTATTTCTTAACTCTTTTATTAGTCTTCTCACTTAGCCTAAGCTCTCTCAGAGGCAGAGGATGTCTTGTGGTCCCTATTTCCACAGTGCCAAGGACAATAGGTCTTTTTCCATTAATTGGACATCTAAATGCTATAATATTCTGAATAGTAACCCGTATTCCCTATGAGTAGGTCTCTACCCATGAAACAGATAGATAAACAGGATTTTAGAAGCTTGAATTAGGAAGTAATGTGTTCTAAGGGCATTTTCATACTAAAGCGTTAAGGAAGCGACATGATTGACTTTTGTGCTGGGATTTCCCATTGTACGTTTCTATTTTATATGCCCAAGGAAACCCTCCTCCACAACAGACTTCAGTTTGTCTTGTTCTGTAAAAACTGCTGGGTGCTCCAGGGGAAGATTAGAAAAACTCTGTAGGGGAAAATTATGTAAAAAAAAAGATAGACATTTTGTTTAATCCTATCAGTTTATCATTGGTTTATATGCTGAAGCATGAAGGTCCAAAAGTACTCATTTTTTCAAAGGAAAAACAATTCTTCCTGTAAATTATTATATGTATGACTATAATTCTGGCTTTGGAGATTTGAGAGGGAGGGATAAGTAAGAAAAAA
>VYZW01006419.1:18797-37957 GCA_013401315.1 Balaeniceps rex | reverse complement strand
ATATTGAAAATGCTCAAACTCTGAGGTTTTTTGCTCCAGGGTCTAATTTTTGCAAACAAAGGGCCTGATTCATGTCATAGGTCAGTAATGGAGATCAGTAGAGTTACAGTGATGTACACAATAGTCACAGCTTCCAGTTGTTTAGAAGGTTCTACCACTTTGAGGGTGATTTCTTATCTTAACAGCAGTGGACTGAGTACTCTGCTAATATCTTTCAAACTCAAAAGAATCCGGGATAAAGAACTGGTATAACAACATGAAGAAGTTGGAAGAAAAATATAGTGTCTACATATGCGGTGTACCTATTTATCACCCAGCGCTAAGAAACTTCATGCTTGTAAGTATCCCATTTGCAGCTCAGGAAAATGGAGGAAACACACTTGTATTAGGAATTGAGTTCAGTGAGAAATGGGATCCTGCATTCTCTTGAATAAATATAATCTCCTTAAATAAGTTCCTCTCAATATAAAATTAAAATTTATATTGCTAGCACAACTGAGCAAAAAATTGCAGCTGCTTGATCTGCCCGTGCTAAAAAAATGTTCCTTGAGAAATCAACTGGGTTTTAACTAACATAAGATACATATCAGTGCTGCTTGATTGCTAAAAACTAATTAGATCGCTGACCACCGAGGAAAAAATACTGCGCTATTAGTCTCCTGGATTACTCACGTACAGTAAAAGTTTTAGAGTTAGATCATATAAGTGATGTAAATACTTGCTCAGAAGATCGGAATTTAGAAGCCAGTGAAGTTCCTGTAGAAGGGATGCGAAAAGGGACTTTGAACTACCAATACACTGAGCAGTCACATAAAACTGGGAGGAGTGCGTCACTCAACATTAAAGAGTACAAGATGTATTACACCAGAAATACACTTTCATAACACTTATGGATTTACGCACTAAAGTTCAGAACAAGACCTGATTTAGATGCTTAATCCTTTAATTGGATCTAGCACTTATTTCCATGTTCTACACTAAATTTTGCCTTTTTAATTCTTGGAATTGGCTAAAAATGTTAATGAGAATAGAAATTACTTCACGGAAATGTAATCAAAACCATTTTTAATTTGAAAAAAAATGCTTCAAAGTTTCCAATCAGCCCTAGTATACAGCACCATCTAAAACATATTGTTCAAAGAAACCCTTTTATAACTGTCTCATTTTAATACAGTTATAACAAGGGTGATTTCAGCTCATTCTATTTATCCTTTCTTTGTCATTACTTAGGCTTAGTTTGTAGAGTGCTATTGCACATAATGAAACCTAAAATATTCTTAGAGCATCTGCGCCTTTTTACTAGGAAGAAATGAGAAACATACCACCACAGATATACTTGGTAGTTAGATTATGGAAGATAGCAAAATAAAACCCCCAAACTATACAAAATTCACATTTTCAGCACTCTAACACTGTATAATGTGATATGTGTTTATAAGAAACATATGTTCGCAGTTCACATTCATTAAATGGAATATAAGCATCTCTGCCTTTTACATTGTCTTTCTTATATAAGTGTCGTGAACCAAAGAGGATTACCACGAGGGCATAACTCGCAGACGGGGATGGGAAAAGACTAGTGACAGGTGTTTGTAAGGTTGTTGAGTCAAAACAATATGTCTTCTGATAGATACTCAGAAATGTACTGAAGTGTACTTGGTAACCACTCCATATATCCAGAATTATTCCTTGACACCAAGAAATGAAACCATGAAACACAAAGACAAGTACCTGCAATAGTATCTATGAACTTGGATAAGTGCCTTAAGTCAGAAAAGCTTCTGCCAGAAGGCAAAGTCCTTTAACTCCCATTGACTTCAATTAATCAGTTCTCATTCAGCATTCATAAATATCAAGTCTATTATCTCTCTGAACTTCAGTTTTGGTGTCAGTAATTTAAGGCTAACAGTACTTAGTTGCTTCTCAGAAAGGCTTATTGTTTGCCAAGCACTTTGAAGGCATCATAAGCACAAGTACTATTACTGTAATTGCATAGGAACCATATAGAAACTGTTTTTATAGAAAGTACATGTCTCCCTACAAAGTTTCATAAGCATTAATGATCTATGACATAATTATCTATCCATTACCATGGTACAACCAATAAATCTCTTTGTAGATGGCCTCTGCTAGAAAATTATTTCACATATAGCCTGCTAGAGATTCATTTCGCACGTCACTTCTTGGTTATGTGTTCTGAAGAACACTATAGAACAAACATCAATTATTATTTTTATTTATCTAGTCAATCTGAACTCAATAAAGTAGGCTTAAATACCGGCCATCCTTTGGCTGACACTTAAAGTTACTTCAGCCAACAAAATGAAAGCTTTAGTGCATCGCTGAGAGGAACATGAGAAAGCACTCCTTGCAAATAGACAGCATTAGTAATTACAATTTCATTTTGTGCCATTGTACAAAAAGGGACATATTAATAGATTTTTGTGATAATGATTTTTCAGAATTGGCCATGGTACCAAAACCAACCAGCACTGCAAACACCAAAGCTCATATATCAAGGTAATAATTTTGAGGCTCCATGTCTCTCATCCAGTAAACCACTCTTTTCTTAATGGGCCAGAAAAGGGTCAAGGAGCAAAGCTTTGCATTTTGCTATTGCGTAATCTAAACTTTTTTTAAAAAGGGAGAACTAAATGTCTGGTGGTGAGATTCTTATCTCCATGGGATTTGGTATCAACCTTTAGGACAAGCTAGATTCCTGCTTGGACACCAGTTCATTAACAGATTAATAAATCTTACCAAGAAGCCTGGAACAAGGTATATTTCATTTAATCAAGCTATTTTTATTTAACTGATTCCTTTTGCTACGAGTCAGTTGGAAAAGTCAACGGGTATTTTGCCCAAGGAAAGACTATACTGAAAGCCTAAGTCTAAGGTGCACGGCAATGTAAAGTGAAATGCATGATTTCTCCTCCTTATTCCAAAGCACGTGTTGTTTCAAAAGAATAAACACCTTCATGAAAAAAGCTACCCCAAAGCACGTATGAACAGTTCAAAACAGAGTCCACTTGTACAATGGACACTTGTGATTAAACCTTTCCTAAACAGGTATCTGACATCCACCCAGAACTCCCTAAGAAGCAGATGAAAGCAGATAAACATTACGGTGAACTCTGTAAGGTACTGAATATCATGTAACAGTGCTCAGGGGATGTACAATTCGGAAACTAGTTCCATGATCCTTTTATGTCAAGGAACTCCGTCGGCACGTGTGCCACACTGAACTGCAACTGACAGACAAGTAATAAGCTCCCCAATAATCCAGATTGTTGTATTTCAGACATCAGGCTTTTCAATTTCTTTCTGCAGTAGTTTAAATACAAACCACACACGTTGCAGTTTTGGCAGCTCTTCATATGTTCTCCTTTGAGCTTGGCTCTCGAAGTCTATTTATAAGTTAAAGTCATTGTATTGCTTGAGTTAGAACAAACTCATGATGCCACATTTCCAGAACAATGTTGACCAACAGGAAGACCAAAGAGCACATTCTTTGAAGAAGGCAGCATTACTTGATTCCCAGGAATAGAGGATAATTAACATGTCAACCAAGTCAGGGATACCAAATGTGTGCTCTTCAAGTGTGGATGCTCACTGGTAAGGTTCATTGAAGTGCAGCTCAGTGCAGATAAGCTGCTTTGCCCTCTGCTCCGAGAACAGGGCTGGAAATAAAACTGACTGTGAAGCTTGCTAGCCAGTAACAGATTTTGTACAATTTTGAAATATATTAAGTGGATTCCTAAGAAATAGCGATGTCCTGTGCTTGGGCTCCAAACACCACAATTTTTTTCTACTTTGAAGCCAGAAAAATTGACAACAAATTAATAAGCACTATAAACCAAATCCAAAGCTCTGTGAAAAAAGCTGAGGTCCGCTCAGCCTTTCCACTGTAGAGCTGATCACCCGTCTGGGGCAATGTCTACAGTAGTGATTTTTTTGTGGTTACTGAGGCAGAGCAATGACTCAAAGCAGTTGCTACTGAGTTCCTCATAGCTCCAGGTAGGGAGGGGGGCATTATTCAAATTCCTGTCAAATACACAAACCAGTTCTACTCTGAATTGCTTAGTGAAGACAATATCATTCATGTTATGTGTCAAGCCATGTAATGCACTGAGTTCGCAAAAACTACTCTTTGCTCCCAATATTTTATTGTACAGCACAAGTAATTTTCAGGTATGTATTGTATGTTTTCTAGAAAAATATTTTTGTTTTCCTTAAAGTCTTAAGTAGAAAATAAAAATATCTTACTGTATTGATCCCCAGACCATTAAGCATGTATATCACATCCTCTGTGGCTACATTTCCAGTAGCACCTTTTGCGTAGGGACAACCACCCAGCCCTGCAACCGATGAATCCACTACAGAAACTCCCATCTGGAAGATAACAACACAAAAACACAACATCAGCACAGAGTATTATTTATAATTATTCATAAATAGCAGGCTATACGTATTAGTTGCCATGGATAAAATACACATTTCTCCACAAATGGATGTGTTTCTCGGAGGAAACTCCTTATAACGGCGTGGGTCCTGACATCTTTATAAGGTAAGACTCTTCAAACACAGGATGTGGAACAGAGAACTAACGGTCCATTATGTGTGATTTTGGCAGATAAGATGATTGCTGTTTTAGAGCCAAACAGAGTTTTATGTCTTTTCTCTCTTTATCTCTCTACATGTTGTTTTTAAGTGGCCTGCATCTATTCCTGCAAAGGCTTAGATGCAACCAAATACAATCAATGTGTTTATTCAAATGTGTAATTTTAAACTTATGTGTAAGTCTTTGCAATTTGCAAGTCTTACTATTAGCATCTAATTCACGTGTCATCCAAAAGATTTTGGGACATCTGCCCTCAAAAATGTGTTTTATATTAATGGCTATTCTTCCACAAAGAACTTCCCTCCTAGCATTTTCTCTCTTCTCATTTTCTTTTCTTTCCTCTTTATTAGAGATCATGAAACCACCATGTAAATAATCTTTTTGTTCTTGTTTTAGAGGAAGACTACAAGGTATTTTCACCCAAATTGTAAGGAAGAATTAAATTTTGGCAGATCTGTTAAAGAGTTCATGAGTTTAAATCAACTGGAAATAAAAGTTTAAAGAACTTTATCCTGGTGAGTCTGACCCATTGTTTATCGTATTCAGCAGTCTAGAACACAACCCCCAAAACAGCAAATTTCACACCCTAGCACAGTCCTGGAGCAGAATTCAAAAGCCTAGTTGTTGTGGTTTAGCCCCAGTCGGCAACTAAGCACCACGTAGCCGCTCGCTCACCCTCCCCCTTCCCGGTGGGATGGGGGAGAGAATCAGAAGGGCAAGAGTAAGAAAACCCACGGGTTGAGATAAGAACAGTTTAATAATTGAAATAAAATAATAATAATAGTAATAATA
Source organism: Balaeniceps rex (assembly GCA_013401315.1). Lineage (NCBI taxonomy): Eukaryota > Metazoa > Chordata > Aves > Pelecaniformes > Balaenicipitidae > Balaeniceps > Balaeniceps rex. The sequence continues at coordinate 32,544 of VYZW01006419.1, read as the reverse complement.
ATAATAATGATAATAGTAATAATAATAATTGTAATGAAAAGGAGAATGAGAGAGACAAACAAAACCCAGGGAAAAGAAAACAAGTGATGCAACCGCTCACCACCCGCCGACCGACACCCAGCCAGTCCCCGAGCAGTGATCGCTGCCCCCCGGCTAACTCCCCTCGGTTTATATACTGAGCATGACGTCATATGGTATGGAATAGCCCTTTGGTCAATTTGGATCAACTATCTTGGGCTGTGCCTCCTCCCAACTTCTTGTGCACCTGGCAGAGCATGGGAAGCTGAAAAAGAAAGTCCTTGACTAGTCTAAGCACTACTTAGCAACAACTAAAACATCAGTGTGTTATCAGCATTCTTCTCCTACTAAATCCAAAACACAGCACTATGCCAGCTACTAGGAAGAAAAGTAACTCTAACTCAGCTGAAACCAGGACACTAGTTTTTAAGATGCTTGGAATAACTGAATAGCTTGGATATCATTGAAGTTACCCATAGATCTAGGTTCCAATCTTTGAATATTTTTAAGGGAATACTTGATGCACAGTGTTAAGCTTTCTCATTTAAATTAAGACTTGAAAAAACAGCCAGCTGTCACAAATTCATAATTCTCTGGTTTTTATTTGCTTCCTACTGTATCCAAGCTCTTTCTCTCTCCTGATCCTCTCTCAGCATATTCATGATAAAGAATAGTAAACCAGTTACCAACTCTGCCCAACAAATAATATTACATTTCCTATGGGATAAAGCCTTCCCTGGGAGAATGGTCAGGGAGGGAAAAGAACCGAGCCTGTGATTTCCACTGACTTGTTTAGTGAACTCTTGCACTCTCTTCTTTCTGTGATTAGGTTTTAAAATAAAGCTGAAATTGGGAAGCATTTTTTTCTCTTTTAACATGTTAGGTATGTGATCCAGGATGCTGGGTCTCCCTTGTTAGAGAAAGCTCTTCATACTTCCCCTTGAAGAAGATTAGATGCCTTTGGAGGCATTCAGGCTCTAGAGATAATCAGAGGCAGGCAATGATATTAGGCAGAGAGGTCATCAGATCTTCAAAGACACCAGCTTCTCTCTACCTTAAGCACACTAGAGGGTTCTCCTCCCCCTAGGGCTAATTTAGGCAGACATACATCAAAAGTTTAAAAGCGTCAGGCAGACTGAATCAGGGTGCAATCACTGCTCAAATTCACGACAGGAGTTCCTGTGCAGAGGTAAGTTTTCAAGACTCCAACTTTGACTTTGGGTCCAGAGAGGACCTGTTAATCCATGCCTGTTACTCACATTTGCAAGTCAGTAAGATCAGCTTAGAGACCTGACTGCACAGCAAGCTGATTTCTGTTGTTCTCCTTCTGAGGGACCTACCTGTCTCTGCAGGCTAAGCCGGGAGCCTGAGCTTCTTCACAGCCATACACATAACCAGCTGGCAAGGTAGGCAAAAGATGATGCCCTGCATGTTGCAGATGCTAAGTCCCCTTTCTGAATATACCCATCAGTGGGTTTTTTTAGTTCTGAAATAAACTTCCCTAATGCTTTGTTGCATTTGCTTCTAGTTTTAACAGTGCTTTCCACTGTTTTATTGTTGGCCTTACAGGCTCTTTGAAGTTCCAACATTTCTGGAGGGCAATAATAAAGAGTAATCCAATGAAGCTTTGTCCCAGGTCCTATTTCTCAGACAAGGAACATTATCTCAAGCTAGGTAGCTGCTCAAAGCCTGTAATAATGACCTCAAAGGAGCCGAGGTGCATAACTGTGACAGGCAAGACAGTACTGTTTAATATTGCTCACACAATGAGACTCTCTAAGAAGGGATATTGTACTTTAAAGTACACTAATCTGTGAATTATGGAGTGAATCACAAAGTACATGTTTCACATTTCAGTCACTTGTCACACACTTTGTTTGTGTAACCCACCGGTCAGAAAATGTGTTATACAACACATCTGTGTCCAATACACAGAGGATACACATTTATGATAGCATTCAACTGGAAATTCTGTTTCTTTTTGCACTAGCTGCTAAGATTCATACATTTACTCTGTAAGTCATTGCTTCAAGCTCCACAGTGGCAGCTGTCGGGCTGCAGAAACACACCTAAGGCCTCTTAATGGAAAGACTTAGGGTACGGTGAAGGTCTGGAAAAGAGAAAAGGGAGACTAACATGTAGAAGTGTTGGTATGATACAAGCATGCATCCCACTACCATGCCTGCTCTTTCAGGCTGATTTTAAGACTTCCTTCAGAAATGACTGTTTCAGGGATGAAAAGGTATAAGAAAGTGTCCTTCATGGAGTTTCCCCCAGCTGTCAGGTTATGTCATAACTGCTAGAGCATTCTTCTTGATGTACTTATTTTCAGTAACTTTTACATGTGGATAAAAGCTATAGGCAAATAATGTGTTGAGGTACATCACAGCTGTTAAACTCCCAAGGAAGATCAACAGGCTCAGAAACAACTTTAGTAACATACAAGCAGTCACTTTCTAACCCCAGTGAATTATCTCATGTAACGCTTGTCCTTGTGCAAAAATGGGAAAAATATCAACTAAATTGTACTGGTGACAATTAAAGCGGCATTTGAAAACAGCCAGAAAAGTTAGCCAGTTCAAAGCTGGGGAGAACCTCCTCCTGTGGGGTGTCATCTATATTACTATCAGTAGCCTGCTCCAGTCCCTCACAGGGCTCTCACCGTGAGAAAAAAAAAGAAACAATATACTGCCAGCATTAAAAGGGTGTGTCTTCTAAAGGCATTGGATATACATACATATTAATTTCTTGAGATGCTTGTAAAAACACTTGTGATGCCACCGTAATTCTGCATTTGCAGTGCAAGTCTTGTAATACTGGGGTACCTGTTGCTTATTATTGTTTGTTGAAAGTGTTTGCGAATACATGGAGGGGTATGGGATACCACAGCAACAAAAAGGTAACATGAAATACACATCTTTGTTTAAGCACATCCTAGTATTCTCAGGCAGCCTCATCTGAGTTAATTCAAACTACCTCCACTGGAAGCTGGAGTGAGCTCAGTCATTTTAGTCTGTCGTACATGCAAGAGCATAAAAAATTGTATCTTCTGCTGGGTAAGCAGTGAGAGCAGCAACCTCCAGATGACGGACAGCAATAATTGCTCTGTCTTTTAAACCACCAACTATTCTGGCTAAACAGAAAAAGGGAAAATCTAGTCACAGCTTTTCATTGGTAACATCCTCAGTATGGCGGCTTTCATCCTAGTATAGGACACTTAAACCATTACTTCCCAGAAACAGTGTATATTTATGTCTCTACAATGGTATCTGCATCAGGATGGATTTGCCATTTTAACATTCAGCCAGTTGTAGACAAGGTCTTGACATGGTGTGTATAATGTCAGCAGCTCTGACTGACCTCCAAATCTGACATGTCTTCAAATCAGTGATTTTAATATGCAATGGGCGGGTGTCTCTGCCTTTAAGATATTGTCCTTTAAAGTTCTCTTCACAACACTTCTGATGTCTACTGCAACATACTGCTATTTCAGCAGCAGGCTCAGCTGCATCTGTCTGCTCTTGCATGTGGTACAGGCAAATATGATGAGTTTTCTGATTCGTGTGCAGAATCACTGCAGTTCATGTCCAGTGTGGCCTCATTTAAAAAGTCCTTAATCCACACTCCAAGCTCTATTCTAACAGTGCTAAAAAAAGCTGTTGGAAAACATCCTTCAGCAGCACTACTAACTAATTTGGAGGTTAATATTACAGCCCAGCCTGTCCAAGCAGAGTCTGAAATAGCACCTAATAAATAACTTCTCTGCAAGTTTGAGCAGCTATGAAGCTGTTATGCTTTTGCAGCCATTAAAAGCATAAGGGGCTCTAAAAGAAAAGCTAAAAATTGACATAATGTGTAAAACAAGGCCTTTTCCTTCATCACATGTCCAATATTTTTCAGGCTTTTTAAGGAGATAATGAGTTTCAAGCCCTTCAACAATCTGAGCCTGCAAAACATCCACTGTCAACATGAGATCTTTAAAAAGCCCACAGTCTCATTGTGACTTCCTGACAGGCACTAAATTGTGCTGAGATTCATGAGAAGTTGCACTGCAGCTATTTCATAGGATATGTTGCGGTCAACAGCTCGATGTCCAAGTGGAGACCAGTTGCTGGGATGGTGTTCCTCGGGGGTCAGTATTGGGACTGGCACTGTTTAACATCTTTGTTGGTGACGTGGACAGTGGGATTGAGTGCACGCTCAGTAAGCCTGCAGACAACACCAAGTTGTGTGGTGCGGTTAACACACTGGAGGGAAGGGATGCCATCCAGAGGGACCTTAACAGGCTCGAGAGGTGGGCCCATGAGAACCTCATGAAGTTCAACAACGCCACGTGCACGGTCCTGGACCTGGGTTGGGGCAATCCCAAGCACAAATCCAGGCTGGGCAAAGAATGGATTGAGAGCAGCCCTGAGGAGAAGGACTTGGGGGTGTTGGTTGATGACAAGCTCAACGTGACCTGGCAACGTGCGCTCGCAACCCAGAAAGCCAACCGTATCCTGGCCTGCATCAAAACAAGCATGACCAGCAGGTCAAGGAAGGTGATTCTGCCCCTCTACTCCACTCTCATAAGACCCCACCTGGAGTACTGCTTTCAGCTCTGGGGCCCCCAACATAAGAAGGACATGGACCTGGTGGAGTGAGTGCAAAGGAGGGCCACAAAGATGATCAGAGGGCTGGAGAACCTCTCCTGTGAAGAGAGGCTGAGAGAGTTGGGGTTGTTCAGCCTGGAGAAGAGAAGGCTCCGGGAAGACCTTATTGCAGCCTTCCAGTACTTAAATGGGGCTTATAAGAAAGATGGGGACAAACTTTTTGGTAGGGCCTGTTGTGACAGGACAAGGGGTAATGGTTTCAAAAGAGGGTAGATTTAGATTAGATATAAGGAAGAAATTCTTCACTGTGAGGGTAGTGAGGCACTGGAACACGTTGCCCAGAGAAGTTGTGGATGACCTATCCCTGGAAGTGTTCAAGGCCAGGTTGGATGGGGCTTTGAGCAACCTGTCTAGTGGAAGGTGTCCCTGCCCATGACGGGGGGGGGAACTAGATGATCTTTAAGGTCCCTTCCAACTCAAACCATTCTATGATTCTATGCTTCTATGATTCTATATTCCTAGACAAGTACTCACTGAGCTGCTTACATATGGATGTGTGTGGGTGAACAATGGCTTGGCTTCCAGGACAACTTCAGTGCTCAATCTTTTTTGACACTTGTGGAGTTTTGATAATCACTAAACTTCTGACAGTGGTTCCTGAACACCTTCCAAACTTTAGATTTGGCTAGCTTTAGCTTACCCTCTAGAGAAGGCAGAAGACTTTTTGCTCCTGTCCCATGCTAACTTCCTAATTCCCAAATGAGAGAGCAAGGAATTAAATTCATCACCTTTGTCAAGCAGCCAGTTTTAACAGGAAACCATTATTGCCAGTGAATAATAAAAGCTTCATGTTTCTCAGTTTGCTTTACTACCTCCCCATAAGTTCTTGTTGGGACAGTCAGTCTCCTTCCTTACTGATCTTTAAACCTGGCTTTGTCTGACAAAAAATTAACTTTGTCCCTCTCTTAAAAATGGCAAGATCTGCATCAGTAACTCCAGGGATGCATGAGGTATAAACCAGAAACTATAAACCAGGTCTCTCATAAATTGTGATTTTTTTTAAACGAAGAGATTTTGAAACCATAACATCGAGGATCCCAGGTATGTATAAAATAGGTATTAAATAGGAGATTTATTGTCCCAGAAAGTTTAGGGGCCACAGCACTGTAAAGTTCAGTACCACGGTGCCTTAAAGATAGGTGCACATAGATATGACAAAATATCAGTATATTAGTTCAGCATTTGTTCAAGAAAGGGAGGAAGAAGTAAAAGGAGGACCTACATATGTTAAGTCAAAGACTGTCCACATAGAAAGCAGCACAAGACTACTACTTCCAAATGTTTAATCCTGCAGCCCTGTCAGTGACTAGCTGGCCCTCTTGGCATGGTGTAGTACTGTCCTATTACTGTATCTCTGGCATCAGTCTGCTACCCACCACTACTTGGTATGCCATCAGGGAAAACTCCTTCTCCTGTAGAGATCTAGATAACCATAGAGATATAAATAACTATGCCAGCAACACTTTGTAAAGCAGCTGTGCCCATAGAGCCCCTTCTGTGAGTTACATTATCAAGTTGTCTAAAATTAAGGCTTTATTTCAATAAGACAACTGTATATAAATAAATATTATTTTAGTATTTGAGCAATTAGAAGCATATATTTCTACATATAAGGCAATAAAATGGGACAACATCTCTCTGTGGAAAACTCTGAAGGTTAACTACATTTCCTTCTTGTTTTTTTTTCTCTCCGGTCTTGCTAAAGATTAATGCATCACAAAAGAAAACACTTTTCAGAGTAAACTCCATCACTATTGACCACAGGGTGTCACTGTTACATTAAAATCTATAATTTTCCAGTTCATTTAGATAGAAAATTAATACCTTCAGTGAAAAAAAAAAAAATCCTTTTCTTCTGAAACATATTGAGATGCAAGCAATTTGAGGGCAGACGTGCTGCATAAAATAGGTTAATACAGCATTCCTTTAACTTACTGCACACAACTTTTCATATTGCTACTGACACATTTATTATAAGCAAAGCTGGCAATGACATCTAGAGTTAAAGTTCCCTAACACTTTCCATCATAAGGCCCTACTTTCAGTTGTTTATTACTTTGTCAGCCTTTAACTGCTGGAGCTTATATTTTCCATGCCTTGTCTCTGCCTCGGGCTGGATTGTTTTGGAAAGTTTTAGTGAAAAATGGGGTTGGCCACTTCCGAGAACAAGTTTTGGGGAAGAAAAACGCTTTGTTATGCTAAGATTCAATAATCCTAACATGGGCTTATTGGAGATATTGTTGTAGCTTTGCACTGTCAAATTTGGCACAGGAGGAACACTGATTTTAAGAGATCACACGGTCTAGACTTAGTTACGAGCTTAGGAAAGTTCAACCTCATTGTCAGGAACTGGTCAGTCTGGCAGCTAAAATGCCCAAGGGTCAAGAGAGCAGCAGCTGACCATGCTCTTCCCTCAACCTCAAAAAGAACTGTGAACCAATTTCTCTGAAACTGAGTTGGAAAATCTGTGTCTCTGGCTGGCAGTGCATCACCTGCACAAAAAACCTCACACTGGTGGGCTCAAGCGGCTGAGATCTGTGTTGCGGATCCAGTTCTTCAGAGAACGTTCATGGATGTTTAGGGGGAATCGATGCCATTAAACACGAGAGACTGTTTTTGAGATTTTGAAAAGCTTAGAAAGTCCTAATCAACAAAATTAATACTTGGAAGCAGATGTTCACAAATCACTTTTAGTATTGCCTATGCAGGCATATTTTGCTCCCTTTTTGAATATGTGCACTCATTTTTATTTACAAGACAATAGGCGTTTGCTAATTTGGGGTTGCACACAATTCGAGCTGCTCCCTTGCTAGGGATCACAAAACCTGCAGGGGGAGCAGGAGACACATTTCAAGGTCTTGTCAAAACGCATGAAGACGCGATGACCGTGACTTTCCAGTCTCTCTTCCTTTCCTCCCCAAGCAACCCATGGCATTGCCAGATTTCCCAGTTCAGCTGCTAATGATTTGAAGTAAGTACTTATTGCCCCAGATGCCCTTCAGCAGAAGTTGCTGCTCTCAAGTAAACCTCTGGTGGTTTAACAGTTTGCTTGCTATGTTTGTGAAATAAACTGATCTAAAAATGCAGGATATTAATTTTTTAGATTTAAGTCTGGACACAGTCAGAAGACCAGTTAAACAGGTAGAGCAGAGAAGATAATAACCTTGGGATCTGGAGGGAAAGGGGGAACCAGAGAGGAAAGCCAAAGGGAAGCTTCAGGGTAGGCAGGGAGGGAACCGTCTGGTCCAGAGATGCAACAACTCCGCCAGGTTGTCTGTGCCCTACATGCAGCCAGGTGACAATCAGTTTTTTCTCACATGCTACATGCCAGTGTAAATGAATAAAAATAAACGTGAAAATAAACTGCGGGCTTTGAATGCACAGGGAAGACAAAAAGATTACTTATCTCGATGGTAAAGCTACTGAGGGTTGCTCTGGGAGAGGAAAATTTTGCTGGGACTGAAGAAAGCATGTTTGGAACTGCTGACACTGGAGGTCCAATGAAGAAACAAAATCCATTCACTTTGCAAGGGACAGCTCACAGAGGATAAACTGACTAGAGATGTACCCATTAAAATAAAATGGCTGAATTATCATAAAGGCTGAATTATGGGACATCACCTGAAAATGGGTTGAATGAAGGATGGAACCACAGGTGAAGATCAATGTTTGAGATGCAGACTGCAGGGAGTGCACTTCACTGTGAGTTACAATATTGAAAAAGAACAGAGTGCTACTATGGAGAATCAGGGAAAGGCACTGATCTAGTATTTGAAGTGCACATGGCAAATGCGGAATGTATGAATTCATCAATGAAAATGGCAAATCTGACCTGAGCATCACAGTACCTGAAAAGGCTACTTTTTCTGACATTCAGGGAACATATAACCTAGTTCATCTATCTTAGGTACTCTTTTTATTGGTATCTATACCTTATAAAGAAACTACAAATTCTTTTGATCATGTTGTTCAGTCCTGGTTAGCTTCTGCCAACTCCCAACCCTCCTAGTTACTGGAAGACCAATTTCTGTTGATTCACTCCGTGGCTTAAGCTGGGTGGCCAAAACTGTTCCTGGAGGTCTAATTTCCCTCACTTTGTATAAACAGAACACTTTCAGCATGATGCACCAAGTGGCAGAGGACACTAGCTTGTACCAAGCTTAGCAAACAAAATACGTGGGTGGCAGAAAACATCTATTTTTATAAAATAAATTTGTAGCAATGATGGCAGTTTTAAGAAAGCTGGGAAAGCAGAGCAGAACTATTTCATTCCGTGGTAGTATTACGGTACGTCAGCATCAGGGTATCTAAAGGAACAAAATGGTAATGGCATTTAAAATCCCATCTGACTTCAATTCAGCGAGAGCCCTCACACAGCAGCACCTGACTCCCCTAGAGCCAGGAACATCACCCACCCACAAAAACCACTTTGTTTAGACTTTCATTCCCTGCATTATCTCTGAAATCACACCCACCTGCCACCCAGTCAGCAAAAGTGGGGACCTCCCGCACGTCCCCGGGGCTCATCTCCAGATGTGCTGTGGAGTCCTACAGAAGTGTCAGCTCCTTGTCTGGGGCTGATCATCCATACAACATGTGTGGTCTTCACAGCCTGAAAACCACCACTGGCTCCTTGGTGTGGAAGCTGGGGAAGCTCAATGGACCAACATGGGTGGAGGGGACCCCAACATGACATCAGGAATTTTAATGGGTTCTTCAGGGGTCTGAAAATGCATGCTAAGGTCAGTCTCTTCTCTGTCTTCCTCTGTGTAGCTATGATTGATGCCTGTTACCTCTAGTACAGGGACATTTTCTTCCACAACTAATTCATCTTCACCCAATGCTTCCCATCTCAACTGCATAATGAGCTTCCACATTTAGAGTGAAAAGACCTTTTCAGATATTAGTGACTTCTAGTATCGTTCCCACTCACACCTTGACAACTAGACCTACACTTGTTTCTCCCGGATGTGGTGATACACAAAGTGAGGGAGCAGTTGGTAAATACCCTTCAGTCCAAGTCTCCCTTGGCTCTGCCACATACCAGAACGTCTGCTGAAGGTTTTGGCTACTATCCCAAACATGATGGCAGTAACAACATAGTAAATGATCTGTTGCACATTACAATTTAAAGTAGATGACTATTCCTATCTCACACTTCCAAGGCTTTTCCTCTGATGTCAGTACCTACGCTTTCCAGAAAGTTGCTCAGGTTACTGTTGTAACTATTATAACATTTTCCTTCCCATTTCACCTATTTAATAGGAATCAAGCTAACCTAGAGTCAAACTTTTTTTTCTCCCCCCTCAATAACCATCCCAGAAAGATTTAGCTGACTTAGAAATGGAGCAGATTCAGCAGTGGAGCTAAAACCCCCCCCACGCACATCCAAACACAAATACATCCAATAGTCTAGCAGTGACACTATCCTACCTGGGGCTCAGAGTTTTTCTTCACCTTCCTTCTAAATAAATGTCCTAACTATTGGGTAATGTGGGACACCCAGACAGCGAACCACAAAACTCCTGCCTATGGCTTTTTCTCATTTGAGAACCAAACTGCCCTGTGCTTCACAAACACATGGCAACATCTAAAAGGAAGATCCTGCTGAAACTTAAGTTTTCAGCTACTTCAGAAACACCAGGATGGTGGTGGGTTCTGTGCATGTCCCTGAGAAACCTAGCCACTCCCTAACTTCGTCTTTGCCCCTCCACTTTTCAATCAGATTTTGCTGCTCTTTCAATCTCCTTATGCAACAGCAAGATTTAAAGCTCTAGCAGCAAAGTTCAACTTCTTAGAAAGTCTGGTATTTTATACAGACCCAGATCTCTTGAAACTGCTCAACTGTATAAAAGTGGATTGGACTAATTCTTACTTTACTGAAATCATTATTCACTGGGAGCTTGCTTGAGCAAGGGCACGGAGTTCAAGACTGTATCGGTGGTAGTAGTAGTAGTAGTAGTAGTTCTAACCTGCAGTTAGAGTTCATAGATTTGACCCCTCTTGCAGATCTCAATAACAATCAATGAAATATCAGAATTTATTAATATGCAAGCAGAAAGAAAAGGACCTGATTATATCAGAGAACAAAAGTCTGTTTTCATCTTTTTAACTGTTGTTACAGTTTTCATATTTTTTTGGGGGGAAAAATTGGCTCTATCAATTCCCTACTTATTTTGCAAGAGAAGGTACCCAAAGTTTTCTAAAGGAAGTCACATATTTCCAACAGGGTGCATGTGTTATAATGATGTAATTTGCTACTTAGAACTGGGAAATTGCTTTAACTTTAAGATAACATAAAGTGTTATCTTTATGCATTGTTTTAGTTGTTCAGATTAATTCAAAATGTACTACAAGGATGTGCAGAATTTTGAATTATAGTTTAGTTTTTCTGTAATCCATGGTATCTTTTGCATTTTATATTAATATACACAATATTTGCTTCATACTTACAATAGACAGTACATGCTCATAGCAGTTATTTTCTAATGTAAGAGATTCCTCTTCTCATTTCTGGAGATATATCTCACAACAGAAATGAAGAATTGTGCATCCTATCTCAAGCTGAACAGATTTGTATCTCCATCATTCACTACCACTCCATATTAGATTTAAAGTCTAGGCCAAAAATAATTTATACAGTTAATGCTGTTAAATAAAACCTGCACTTTTTATTCAGGCATAACTACTATTTTGAATCTCTCTTAATTCTATTTTCATAATCCCCTGAGTGAAACAATACTTTATTCTATTTTAGTACGTAGGATGTAAGGAAGTTCAGAGATTCTGCTGCCTAATATTCATTGACAAAACATACTCAGCATAAAGAAAAGCAGATTGCCAAGACGTATGGTAAACTACCCTTAGAAAAAACCTCCTGGCATTTATTACATCATCTGGATTGCACAGGTGCATATCCATCTTCTCCCATATTTGGAAAATAAGAACTGCATTCTCCATTCAAATGCTTTTAACTTATTTACAGCTAGATCTGGAGACTTAATATTTATCATCACAAAGTATAAAGCCAAATGTCCTTTTTCTTCAGGAGCACCAAAGATTAACAGATTAGAATGTTTTCCACATGTCCATTTTACTGTCAAGAGAATATTAAAGAAGTTTTCCAGCTTCCGCAGCTCAGCCAGATGTCAATGGATCCCACAGTGAAGCAAAATTGGCAGAGTAGCCTTCTCATGACCCCGGCATTGTTTTATCAAGGATCAGTTTAAAAGTATAAAGGGCCATTTCTTGCTGAGATCTGTAATGTTTTTCAGCCCTTTTCCCCTGCAATTACACAAAAGTGCTGACTTTGTTGAACTACTGATATGCAGTAGTATTTCTTATGACTTCTCTCACACTGTGCTGTAATTGCTGTTTGTGTTGGCCCAAGAAAAGTACCACGTCTTGTTTCCACTGTACATTTCCGGACTCTGGTTTCAGTAACATCAGTGTAGGATATTGTACTGGGCATATGTTTTGTTGTGTAAACATTAACTGGTAATTTACCCTGTCAATCTCCACAGTATGGCCTCTAATTACCAGAGGTTGAGGAGCTTCAGATGGACATTTTACAAAATATTTACAGTAGTTATACTGCTTCTTTTTTTCTTCCCTGGTATCTCTGTTATGAAAATCATTGCAAGGGAAAAAAATACAACTTCAAAAACCATAAACAAAACCCAGCAACAAAACCAAACGTATTCATTCTTGCACACCTCATTCTCTAGAGGAACTAAAGACTAGGTTCCCAATTAAGCAGGGAAAAGTTATGGCAATATTGCAGTAGACATTACGGTATAATAAAGTATTAGATATTTCTGGTTTATTTTTCAATTTGATTATTCCTTTTTACATCTTTTGTAACAAAAAAAATAGTATATTATTTCTATCAGTACTTTTTTTCTTAAAATTCATTCTCACTAAATAGTCCCTGAACTTGCAAACAGCTATGCACATGTTTAATTTGATTCAAGACTCAGACAAATGTATTTAACAAATGGGACCACTAAGGTCTTGTTGGAAAATATAGCATCGACTGCAAAGATTCAGAACCAAGGAGCAACTTCCCTTTAAGAGCTCTGGAATATATGTTTTAGTCATTCATCTGTATAATTTCAAGGAAGTAGAACTTTCCATTTTGTGCTGAAATATAATGTCCTGAGTAGAATTCCAGGATGGGATTAAACAGTTAATAACTACAGTAACGTGACCAAAGAAGATGCAATCAAATAGGGCATCTTTTTGGACACCATAGGCAGAGTGAATTTCTATTTCAAATAAAGTTTTCACCAGGATTTTCATCATAAGGCAGGAAACTTTAAAAAGTGTGACAGTTTCTCAGCTCCTACTATTCCATTATAACTGGATCAATTTTGTAATATTCCTTATCACATTACAATACCTCTAAAAGAATCTTCCCTTCCAGTACATTGAGTAATTAAGTGGTAGCATGAAGGTGGGGACCCACAAAATTTAATCTGTCTTGCAAATGTTTTTCCCTTATTCTGAATGAAGTTCCTTTTTAAAAAAAAAAAGCTGCAAATTGCTCATCCAATATATCTGCCAACAGTAAAGCCAGAACACTTCTTTTGTTTAAAAAGGCATTCAACTTAGCGTCTTATCTTTTGCTATAGATGCACATTATATTGCCTTGCTAAGTCTACTTCTATTCTGTTTGCTCAGTTTATTCTTTAGAGGAAAAGATACTACATCAAATTAAAAATTCTTACCTATTGTTGCAACTCTTAGTGCAAGCAAAATCTTACTGTTATGAACATAGATCAGNTCTGTAGAGCTGCCCAAAAAGGAAGGAAGCATCATCCTGTAAACACTGTGCTTCCCTACTGGAGACACTGGGATTTGTGATTTCCCAGGACTGTTCCTGCCATGGCAAACTCCTCTGACCTTGCTTGGGTCTGAAAGTCAGGTTCCATGCAATACCTTCTTTTTCAGGCAGAAACTAGAATAAACACACTCACAAATAATGAAAGGTAAAGAAAAGAAAAAATATTTTCCAAGTGGGAAGCATTGTAGCGATTCTTTCCTTATTTTACACTTATTGTTAAACTTCAAGAAAA